>CM032875.1:13623737-13640605 GCA_019176425.1 Megalops atlanticus | reverse complement strand
TTACTGTGATGTAATATAAGGTGATACATTATGTTACATTATGATTTTGATAAGAGAACACTACATACATTCTTTAGGGAAACAATCCCACTTTACTGAATGTATGGAAAAGTGGAAAAGTGAACAAGTGGAAATTTATCACAATCCCCTGCATGGAGTTCAATGAACACTGTACATTTATACAGTACCAGTCAAAATTTTGGAAACACCTAATTAAGATAATGGGAAACATGCATTCAAAGATATTTTTATCTAAAGGCTTATGCTTAAATGCTTGAAATGTGTTTCTTAGACAAATATAAATAGTGAAGTTGATGCCTATGCATGAATTGATTTACAAAAAAAATTAACTTTCATTTGATAACACTTTTTTGTCCCTGCATAATTCCATGTGTGTTATTTCATAGTTTTCATGTCTCTACTATTATTCTAAAATATGTAGAATACTAAAAAAAAATGTATGAACTGAGGCAAAGCAGTCATTTTACTCTGATCTTCAGTGTTTTGTGTAATGCAGGAGAGATGGGAGCACCTTGCACACTTGTAGTGTGTTCTGACCCCTAGAGGACAAAGTTCTAAGAGAAGTAATGCAAGTAAAAATCCTAAAGTTTGTTCTTCTTTTGTCTTTCCTTTGTGTAAGAATTATATTGATTTCTTGATAATTCATCGTGCATTTTAAAAAATCTCAAAAATCATTATTGGAGTGAACAGGGTGCAAAGTTCAAATTAAAGAGCAAAAGATGTAACACAAGTAAGCATCCTCATGTTTTTTTTTCTTTCTAAATAATGTAAATGAGACACACACCTACCCATTCTGTAACTGTGCAGCAATTCAATTTGTCAGCTGAGCCAGCTCTACACTGCTCTGTCAAATCGGCACAAGTACCCCAATAAGTGAGCTAATTTAAAACCCTCAGGTAGCCAGCTCAAATTAAACTGTTTCTGTTTAGTTCTACTTTTTACCAGTAGATGTCAGTATCACTCTGAAGACAAAGGGAGGTAACGCATCACCTTGTGCAGCAAACACTTAAAGAGTCTTTGCATTAAAGTATGTACGCGCGTACTACCAGTAAAAACTGCATCACAAAAAATCCTGCATCTTGACATGAACACAGAGGATCACACAGTGCTCTCTGCAACCTGCTGTGTAGCTCCATCGTTCTGCAGGTGCCTCCAACATCCAACATAACCTACTGACATAACATGTCAGCAGTTTCCACAGTGATTTTTTTCATAGAAGGGGTCTGGCTGGATGTTTTCACACTGGGCTGTCACTGGACACGATATTGAGTGTGTATTCTTCCACCACCGACTTACTGCCAGCATTCTTCAGTCCTGGTCTTGGATTGCCACAGTGTCTGCAGGTTTTGTTTTTCTCAGTAACGTGGTTTGCCTTATTAAAGTTTTAATCATTTTAGTCTTGGTGTAGAAAGAGGTGGAAATGATATTATACTGTTATGCATGTTACATTACTTACTTATTAGTAAATGTAAATGTAAAACTGTTCAGGTCCCCTCACTGTACTGGAGGTATATAAATTAAAGGTCAAATGATTTAAAACACATTGTTCGGGCAATTTATCAAACAAAGTGCATTAATTCCATAAACTAGAAAATGCTTGTTCCAGTTCCAAAGCATTCAGTATGAACAAAGGTTTAAAGTGTCTTTTAATTTTTTTTTTAAACTTTAAATTTTTAAACTTTAAATTTTAGTTTTTTATTTAGTTTTTATTACTTCATTCTAAAATTTTTTTTGGAAATTCCAAACTTTGAGAATTTTTACAGTTCTGATTAAATTCCAGTTCAGACTGTCTCAATTCCAGTTCAATTCTAGGTATATTGCTTGAGGATTCCTGAAATTCCAATTCATGATAAATTCTCCACTTCATTTCAGTGAATTCACAAATTGTCCCATTAATTTCAATTTGACACTGTTGTCCTGCACTCAGCTTTAAGGTACATGTCTATACACATAATTCTTACATCCAACACCATGGAAAGACCAGCCGTCACTGTAATTCAGTAAGATATTTCATCAACAATCCTGATGCCATTCGACGTTTGCAGTGTAACAGACCTTCACGCTTCCTGTCTCCAATGCTTCCATTTAAGTGTGTTCAGAAATGTGTTTTTTTGTTGATCGTCTGTTTTGAATCTAAGCACTGACGGCTATGATGGTTTCAGTCGCCATCCATGTGAATACGGAAAGCCTTATTTTTGACAACATGAGTATAGGTTTTCTTAATAATTAGGTACACATGGTAATGACAGCTCATCACAGGTAAAGTTAATCTGTAATAGTGTCACAGGAAATATTAAAAGCACAAACTGTCAGATAGTTCAGCAAATATGATACCCGGATAACCATAGTTTCACATCAACGCATGGGTTCCATAAAGGTTATAATGTATATAGGCATCAAACCAGAGAACCTCATCTAGGACTGTCAATGACCAAGTGGCTGGACCACAGGGTGGGTGGTCAGCAGCACACCACCACAGAGATATAGGACATTTCACTGTGACATCATGAATGTAGGACAAGTGATGTGTATAAAAGAAAGAGAATCCGGATGCAGCAAGTCAGGGGCAGGAGTGATCAGACTCGGGGAAAAAGAGAACCCATCTATTGGAGGAATAGGTAGTGAATCTCTTTTGAACCAAGTTCTTGTTTGTTCCTGCTGCCTGTATTACAGATTTTGAAGTGGCTGTTGCAGATGTGGCCATAGATGTCCCTGAAGTAGATATCCCTGAAGTAGGTGATTTTGGTGACGAGGACTTTTATGCTGAGGATGTGGAATATGAGGGTATGGATGAAGAGTGGGTGGAGAAGGCAGGTCACCCGAAGGGCCCAAGACATAAGGGACACATCAAGGGAAATGTCAAGAGAAATGTCAACCACGGAAGACTGAAAAGACCAACAGTGACAAATTTCCTGTGCTGCTTCAAGTTTACTGTGGCATGCTGCAATGTTTTCTTTTTCGGGTGCTTGGCGCTGCAGTGTTCCATACTGGTAAAATATGAGACGTGGTGGGTCCGCTCCAAAGCATGTGAGCGGAGCTGAGCACGAGTGGAGCAGGGAGCGGAGCGGGTCTGTTGCCCTTAGTGTGGAGTGGCTTTTCATTCAGTTGGGATGTCAGCTCTCTATCCTGCACCAATACTGCTCCAGTCCATGAGCACAGCACGTGCAACAACCCATCATGCAATTCTATGTCATCATTCACCATGGCGTTTAACAACCTGTTATTGTTAGCTGCAGGAAAAGATGGATTTTGCCAGGTGATATAACAAAGATGGGGATCAGAAATACAGATGTTTGGTAAAGGTTATGGGTGGAGAGGGTGAATAAGAGCATAAGGAGGTTATTGCCATGAGAAAATATTCTTTGTGGAATCTAAAAAGACTAGAAAACACAACAGAGATTTCTGTGTACATAATGAAAAGAAATATAAAGGTGAGAAAGGTAAAATTCATGCAGACTACTGTCTGTCCTCTCCAAGATGAGCAATAGAGTGTGACCCAATAAAGTGTGACCCACCTATATCCCGGTGGCTACATAGTTTTTTATTACGCTTTTTTTCAAAGATATGACTTTTTGTCATCGTTGTTACATTAGTTAAATAAGTTATCAATCATATGAGCTATAGGTTATATATATATAGGATTATATGTGAACATGTCTGTCATAGAAGTATTACACATGCATTCATGTAGAACCCGACGCCATTTGACATTTAACAGAGCTTCATGGCTATGAGCCTGCAGTTTCGCTTGCTTCCAATTAAGTAACATATTTTTTGTGATGGATTTGGTCACCTTTAATTTGACTTAAGAATGAATGAACAGTAATCATGTAGAATGTTGCTTTTAAAATTGTGAGTACATGGCTGCTAAATAATTAGGTACAGACAGTAATGAAAGCTCATGACAGGTGAAATTAATCTGTAGTGGTGTTACAGGAAACCTTAAAAGCACAGAAAGGCCGATGGTTGAGTAAATATGACACCCAGACAACGACAAAGTTTCATATTAAGGTGTGGATTCAGCACTAGGGGTGTAAACTTTGTAGGTACCAAACCAGAGAACTTTATCTGATGGTTAACAGCACGCAGTCAGAGAGATATAGGACACCTAACTGTGTTGGACAAGCAACATGTATAAAAGAATGGTGACAGTATGTATATGTATATATATATATATATATATATATATATATATATATATATATATATATTATTACAAATTTCCCCATTCAAAATAATGAAAGTAGAATCAACTAAAATACTCACACAAGTATTAACATCTCTACACATACATAGTTTTCCCTGCTTTATACCTATATATGATGCACCTCCCCTCTTGTGCAAAATGAAATGCTCTCTGTATTTACATACACCTCAGCTCTCTTGCTTCATCAGTGAGAGCTTCACACTGAGAACTCCTCATTTTGACTATTTTTGCTGACATTTCAGTTTCCTTCCATTTTAAAAATAGTGTTTTTAGGACATACACTATATTTGCTCAGTCCCTCCTGGACCAGTTCTTTATCACCAAAGACACCTCCAAGAACCTGCTGCATGTACAGGTGAAAAGCCTGAACAGTGACAGCACATCTCACACCCAGAATCACTGAAGTGCATCCATACTGTTACTGTAACACTGTTACTCTCTGTCTCTCTCTGTCTCTCTCTGTCTCTCTGCCTCTCTCTGCCTCTCTCTGTCTCTCTCTGTCTCTTTCTGTCTCTCTCTCTCTCTCTCTCTCTCTCTCTCTTTCTCTCTCTCTCTCTCTCTCTCTCTCTGCATGTCCCCTGTGTCTCCACCACCAGAAACCTAGGGAGTTCTTTTTAACCATCACAACTCAAGATCATCCACATCAACATTAGAGTCAAAATGTGTGATTTTTTTTCATCAGCATTCAAAAATATTAATGAAAACCATATGACTGAAATTGCCTAATAACACAATAATTTCTTTATTATTGATCAGAACCTGAACAAACTACAATTTTTTCAGAATATGTATTTCCACTTTTGGTTTTCCTGAGCCATTTTTTTTTTCTGAAGTAGAACTTAACATGTAACAATTGTTTTGTTGCATTTATTATTAGTAGTAGCAATAGTAACAGTAATAGTAGTAGAAGTAGTTGTCATCATAGTAGTATTAGTTGTAATAGTAGTAATATTAATTTACTTTCATTACTATTATACAGGCTAGATTTGTTCTATTTTATACAGACCGCCTCCCTATCAAAGGTGTAAAATAAAATGCATTTGCAAATGTATGAATCAGTATTTTTTTAACATACCACTATACTCAGTTTGTGCAAAAAGACCCTTGTATAAATACTATTAAAATGTAGAAGATAAAAAAAGAAACAATAAAACACCATTTGTTGCTGATCTGTTTGTCAGTCAAACACATAAATTGTGAACAAAAAATGGAAATAAACAATTGTGAAAAAATACTGCTTCTCTCTTTCTATTGTTTTTGGCTTTTTATACCACCCAATGTATACGATACACCTCCCCTCCTATGCAAAACAAAATTCTCTCTCTTTTTGCATTCTGTATTTAACGAATGGCTGTGTCTCTTTAAGACCTCAGCAGCCGCTGAGGCGTGGAGAGTTGAGAAGAGCGTCTCACTCCAATTCATCATCAACACAAACCATGTTCCCTGCATCTCTTCTGCTGCTTCTTGCAGCTGTATCCTGTGAGCAGCTGTATTTCTACAACTGTGACAGATTAATACTGTCTAGTAGTGACAGTTGCAAGAAAATATACAATCTGTGGATTATATATTATACATTACAATTATGTATTGCTTTCTGTTTGTTTCCAGAATAGTTGAACTATGTAAATGCACTGATTCTCACAAATATGTTTATTTTTGTTATCCACAGATGTTCACAGTGTTGAACTCACCCAGCCAGGTTCTATAGTTGTAAAGCCAGGGCAGTCTCTGACCATCTCCTGTAAAGTCTCTGGGTATTCTGTGACTGACAACAGCTAAACTACAGGATGGATTCGACAGCCTGCAGGGAGAGTGCTGAAGTGGATTGGATATATGTGGGGTGGCGGGAGCATTATTTCCAAAGATTCCTTAAAGAGACACCTCCAGCAGCACAGTGTCTTTGCAAGGCAGCAGGCTGCAGACTGAAGACGCAGCTGTATATTACTGTATCCGATACCGACAAAGTGCAGTAAAGCTGCAGCAAGCCTGTACAAAAACCTACCCTGATGAGTAACAGAACACAAGCACAATATTCTCCCATGCGCGTAAGTCAAAAAGAGCGCGCAGCTACGCACTTTCCAGCCTACGCGTATTCTCCCCTTGACTTAAGTCTATGATTTGCGCACCGTGAAAGCAGTTATGCGCTTCGGGCGGAGCAACCCCAAAATCTGGGCGTTTCTTATGTAAACACAATTTACGCGTATTCTGCCCTTGATTTACGCGCTTTTCAGCTACGCGCTTCTAAGGGCTGTAGTAAGTCAAGCGCCACTACATGGCGAAACACCATATTGCCTTTTAAGGCGGCAGTAGGACTACATTTAACATTATTCTACATGTACAAATAAAGTTCAAAATTTACGATGTTTGTGTGTCATTATTTTTAAACTTCAATAACATTTCTTGTAACCCTATATTACATTGTTAAACAGAAAAAAAAAAAAAACGTTTTACATCACATGGTGTTGTGAACAACCCTGGTAAATAATTGGTTCAATTAGAATAAAACAGAAATATCAATTAACATGAGCATAAATAGCAGAGCGTTTCCCATTCATTAATCAATTTATCTAATAGAGATTACTTTGAAAGAGTCATGATGAGTGATTACTAATGAATTTTTAATAACAGTCTACTCAGCATGAGTTCAAGCGTGGACATTGGAACATGGATTTTGTTGCACCTTTTGCTCAATAGTGCGTTTTTATTAACCCTTTCGCACGTAACTTATTTTATGCTATGTAGCTTGCCTGTTACGTTACATGGTTCGTTATGTTTTCATTAGCGTTATTAAGCTTCTCATAGTTTTCAAACAATTCCAACCACACCAGTAGAAAGGGAAGTGTGTACCAGACAGAAAACATAACAATTGTTCATACTGAAAATATAGGTGTATTGTAATGCAAGTTTGGAATACAAATAATGTATAAAATGTGTTTATTAGGCCTACATTATTTATCATAACATATTAATCAGATTTTAGATCATAAATTTCAACATTCCCCATAAAAGATGACAGATGTACACAGTCTCAAAGTAGCCTGAAGGTTAATACACACGTATCATGTTTCAGGCACGCTTTTTTATATTTCAGTTATATCATATTTATTAAATGACAGGTGACTTGAACTGTCCCATGTCTTAATTGACTGTACTTTTGTGCTGTCAAGGTTTGTTTCCAAAATTTGTAAGCGTAGCCATAGAATGTAAAGCTCATTCACGGCATGGCTGTATTGTGCAAAAACTAAATTCGGCGAACACTATTCATATATTATAATAATCAGTAATGTAAAATACATGCATGGTTTCTATACTACAGCAGTAAGACTTCAGCAGCCTCTTGGGAAGTCTACAATTTCATTGGGAAGAGTTGCATTGATGCATTATGTATGTAGTATACAGACTGTTCAATAGCAGCTATTTACCTTTTGTCCTCAGTTTATTACTGTACCGTTCTGGCTGTGATTTCCAGTGAACCTCATTGTGCCCTCCCCTAGAGGAGCATCCAATGCAAACCTCCCAGAGGTTTTAATGGAGACAGTATCAGTGTGAGAACCAGTGCAGCAGTCAGTGAGATTCAGTCTGTGCTTTAACTCGGTGCTCCTCCTTCTCTCTTGAGGTCATGAAGCTCCTACCAGCCATGCTTTTCTTTTAATTACAGGTGTTCAGAGTGAAATTGTATTAATTGAATTTGAACCAGTAGTAAAGAGACCAGGAGATTCTCACACAGTGACGTGCACAGCCTCTGGGTTCACATTCAGCAGCTACTGACTACTAACTGCATGTGAATAACACTGTCTGTTGTGGCATTGATAGTTAAACAGCTGCAGAAAAAAGGAAAAATTGTGAAAACCCCTACAACTTCCAGTTTCCATCCATTACAATTATGTAAACATGTTATTTGCAGGGTATTCCAATGAAAGCTGGAACAGTTTAATAGGTGGGATATGGGAAAATACAACTTTCCATAATCTAATTTTTTTTTAATTAATTGCAGTTATTATATGTCTTCTCGAGACAGTCTCCAAAAAAACAGAGTTATTAGATAAAAAATTATACCATCCAATATACTGAGGCAACTGCATCAACAATCCAAATAACGCCACAACAATTACACAGACATTATCATGACAATAGTATCTAAATAAAAGTACATACTTTGTCCAGTGGAGAAAGAAAAGCAGTAAAAACAAATATAAATCTATTCTTCCTTCATTGACCTATAGAATAATTGACAATTGACTGTCATGAAAAAACTTAGCATGTATTATTTCACTTATTTCTTGTTTGTGTCGTAAGTGTATTTTTTGTAAGATGTAATATGAATCATTACTCAGTTGGATTGAAATTCTCTCACCGTTAATACTAATAAAATAAGTACAAATACTGTAATGTGTTTATTGTCAATACTGATTGTGTCTAAATTCATAATAAGCCTCATATACTGATGCATATGTGTGCAGCTCATATATATTGCAAATCCAACACAACAGTCCTTTTTATGTAATATGCAAGCGAGATGTAAATGTAATGGAGAGTCCCCTTTTAAAGGGGTAGCATCGAAAAGTGAACAATGAGTTTGGTTCAGTCACTCTAAGACAATCATGGAAGTCATCCTTAGTGTTTTCCTTTTCATCTCTTGTATACAGGGTAGGTTTAGATTTGAAATACCCTATATGAAGAACTAAAATGTTTATGTAGGACTGCAGCATTGTTGTTGATTATAATTCTTCTTTTACAGGGTCTTTCTCTGTCTCCTTGACCCCATCCACATATTCAGAGATGAAGACCCCAGGCCAGTCTCTGAGTATCACATGCCAGACTTCAGGCTACACATTCTCAAGCTATTGGATCCACTGGATTCGTCAGGCTCCTGGAAAGGGCTTGGAATGGCTGGGATACGATGGCAGCTCTACCTACGCAGACAGTGTTAAGGGACGCCTAAATCTAAACAGAGACACCTCCAACAGCAGGTCCTCTCTCACTCTGAACAACCTGAGGGCTGAGGACGCGGCTGTGTATTACTGCGCCGATACTCACAGTGTTGGAGAGTAATGTGAGAGCCACACAAAAACCTCCCCTCACGCTCTATAGTCCTTGCAGTCTGAAAGCAGGAGAGTCTCTTGCCAACAGCTACACTTACTGAATCCTTTATAGAAAAACACTTGAATTCTAAAAACCCTTTTACTTTTCATACATTACAATTATGCAAAGGTGTCATTTACAGATTATTCCACTGTCATAATGCCATTCCAATGAAACCCCTTGTTTCCTTTCATCCCTCCAGTTCTTAATACTCAGTCATGACAATATAAGTTATGAAGATGACTTCACTTGGCTTGAACAGACTTTTACACTGTCATCTGCCAACCAATATCAATGTTACTCCCATTGCCACTGTTAATATAACTGAAAAGAAAGGCATACTGTTATTTTGAGCTATATTTTCATCCTGATTTCAGTAATGATTTCATGAGTTTGGGGAAATAATGTTTTCCTATTGATTGTACTGAATTCACAAAACTATTCAAATATTCCCCAAACTGTTCCTTGCTGCATACAATGCATATTAAAAAAAAAAAAAAACTAAGAAAAATCCCCAGCATACTTGTACATTTTCCATGCTAACAATCAACTGCTACTTTTTTCGAAATGTCACATCCAACGCTGAAGATGACAATTTTATTCTCTTGCACCAATTAGGAGCTGATTGGGGAAATAACTTGTAACTACATGGTAGTGAAGCTAATTACATACTTTTGAAGTCACACAAGCATTAATATGTGAAAAATATTAACTCTTTTATATGAATGATACACCTCCCCTCTTATGCAAAATGAGACTCTCTCCCTTTGTCTATATTTAAAGAATGTCTGTGTCTCTTTATGAGCTCAGCAGCCCCTAAGCCCCGGAGAGTTGAGAAGAGCAGCTCACTGCAGTTCATCTTCAACACAAACAATGTTCCCTGCATCTCTATTACTGCTGCTGCTGCTAACAGCTGCATCCTGTTAGTCTCTGTGTTTGTTATATGATCAGTTGCTTTTTAAATTAAATTTTAGCTTGCATAATGTGTTAATTTTATACCTACATTCGTCTCTTTCTCTCTCCCTAGGTGTTCAGTCTAAGGTTGTTCTCACTCAGTCTGAATCAGCAGTGGCTCACATTAAAATGTGCCTGCAGTGGGTTTAACTGGATCTGTCAAGCTCCTGGAAAGGCACTTCAATGGATCACTTACTTTAACTCTGACAGCTACAAGGACACTGCACAGGTTGTGCAGGGTCCTTTCACAGCATCCAAAGACAGCTCCAGCTTCTATCTGCATATGACCCAGCTGAAAGCAGAGGACACAGCAGTGTACTACTACGCAAGAGACACTGTGGTTTACATCATACAGACGCCTGTACAAAAACTACCTGACTCAGTCCAGAGAGCACTCTGGCCCATGCTGTATTGGGGGAAAAACACATGCCCTCAGTGCCACAGACAACTGACAGGAAAGAATATAACACACGAAAGACAAAGAGAACACAGAACAACAAAAACCTTTTGGTTGGTTAAAAAATTGTTCTCTACATCCCAAGATCAAGTTAATGCTTAACAAAGTGCTGCCCTGCTTTACCTTTTTGAAAACTAATTTAACATTTTGTTTGTGCAATTAGGTGAAAAATACGATCTTTAAAGAAATTTGTTCTATTCCGATTCTCCTGAGAGTTGACTCAGCAAACATATTCCAAGAAGAAAAGTGCAGAAACTACACACAATGAGTGACACTGTTGGAATAAAACAGCCACTGAAAATGTCATGCATGCCTGTCATACTAATCTGAGCACAACATGTTTGCTCACAGGAAAATGTTTCTAGTAGAATCATCAATACTGCATTTGCTCCCATCATCACATGCAGATCAGGGAAAGCTCTGGAGTGGATTGCACATATTTGGGGTGGTGGAACCATAAGATTCAAAGATTCACTGAAGAACAAGTTCAGTATCTCTAAAGACCCCTCCAGCAGCACAGTGTCTTTGCAAGGGAGCAGCCTGCAGACTGAAGACACAGCTATGTATTACTGTGCCACAGGGTTATTATCGTATACTAAAACTAGGACAAAAACTAATGGCTTTGAGACATTTTCGTCTGAAATAAATCTGAAATAAAATAATTTACCCGAAGAAAATATAAAACTAAAACTAAACGAAACTAATAAAGATTGTTTAAAAAAATAATAATAAAAATAAAATAAGAAAAGACAAAAAAATAATTGTCGCTATCGTTTCAAGTCGGCGGACGTCGTATTCATTCAAGGCGGTGGGTGTCACACTTAGGGGCGGTTTGTTCCTTTGGGAGTTCGGGCGACGCACCACCAAAGGGGGAAAGGGAGGGAATTTTTCTATCACATTGTACCACAGTGCTACGCTAGCTGTGACTGTTCTAGACAGTTTGTCCTGCCTCTGAATATCATAGTCCAATCAGCGTCAAGTCGTCAAGTCCGTGGAGTACCGCCCCTTTCGGGCGATTTCAGTCCGGTTGAAAATCGCCTAGATCGCCCTGATAGACTCTCATAGGGCATTTTTTTCGAACTGCAGGCGCTTATGGCAAGCCGTTTTAACATTTAATCGAGCCACACTCCTATCTGTAATTACATTTTAGATATCCACAATAGCATTTCTCCTATCTGTAATTACATTTTAGACATCCATAATAGCATTTCTCCTAGTCAAAACTGTATTCTCACTAGTCAGAATGGGAATTAAAGAGATCCACAATAACATTCTTACTAGCAGAAATTGTATTTCAAGATCTACAACTTTGATCGTACTAGTCAAAACTAAATTCAAAAATCCTTAAAAAGTATGAGTGGCCGTTTTAACATTTAATAGCTAGACTGGATATGTATTGCTAATATCCGTAATTCAATTCTTCCTAGTCAAAATGAACATTTCAGCACAATGACATTCTTCCTATCAACAATTGTCATTTCAGATGGGCACAACGTCATTCTTCCTAGGACAAATGATGCCACTTTCGCCATTCATTTGTATTGGGCTTTCAATTTCAGATGTCCACAACGTCATTCTTCCTATCCAGAATGAACATTCTGGATGTCTGCAATAGAATTCTTACTAGGAAAAACTCCCATTTCAGATATTTACAATCCAATTGTTACTAGTCATAACTGGTGTAACGGACCGTAGTTGATCCGTCATCCGTACGGACCCCCACACGATTCGGCACGCATGTGAACCGCGGATGAGTTGCAAAGTTTAACCGTAATAGTGTGAAATACAGTTTTACAGAGCTGCAGCGAAAAGATACAAGCGCTATTTTAAAAACCAGCAATCTTACTTAGCAGAAGCGTTGCGAAGACGCGAAGGTTGCGTCCGAAATCGATCACTCGTTCACTCACTGTTCACAGTCATACAATAAATTAATAATTTTCTGGATATTGTTTTATGTTTGGAAGTTTATTTGAACATTTGTATGAACATCTTTGTGTCTGTGCCAGCTAGCTAGCTAAGTGACTAGCTAGTTGCAACTGACATTAACCTGCTAGATAGATAATACCGCTACGTATCTAGCTATCACTAATTAGATGAAACTAATGTTAGCTAGCTAGCTGGTAGTTAAGTCCAACAATCAAGTGTAAAATGTAGGCTGTATATAGGCTTATGCACTATAGGCCAACGCTTCAAAACACTGTCAAAATCAGAGTTACGTTCATTCTACGTCAATTACAATTTCAGACATCTAAAACTGCATTCTGGATAGGAAGAATTGCAATTATGGATATCCACAATATTAATACAGAGGTCCACAATTGTATTTAGGGTTGGCAACTGTCCAGGATTGGCCGGGACATCCCGTATTTTGGGTGATTTTTATTTGTCCCTTAAGGGACAGCTCCTGCCCCGTATTCCAATCACAGCCTCCATATTGTCCGTAGAGTGGTGTGAGGCAATAGTTGGTTAGTATGTTTAAACGCGCCAAGTCCTTAAAAAACTGTCACGCGGCATTACTATGTGATACGCTGGTGGTGGTTCTGGTGTGATAGGTGAGCCCTGTGAGTTTCAAAATGAACAGTAAGCCTGCTAAAAAGAAAAGACTGTGCAGCTACAATAAACAGTGGGAAACAAAAAAGCCGAGGGTTGAGCCAGTCGCCGATGACTCGAGAAAAGCATTTTGCACTGTATGCCGCAGAGAGTTCTCAATTGGCCATGGTGGCGCTAACGATTTGACTGAACATTCTAACTTAGACATGCACAAGAAGGCCATGCTAGCTAAAGGGTCTAGCAATATCAGTGCATACTTCGCGACATCTACTGCCGAAAATGACAAAATTGCAACAGGTGAAGCATCCTACGTGTACCAAACACGGACTCAGCTACAACAGCACCGATTGGCTTACTAAGCTAAACGAGTCTTCTTTTGCATTGTCTGATAATTTATTTTGACTGAGGTTTATTGCAATTGCTTATTTATGCAAGCCCCACATATAACCTACCACTAGAGAACTGTATGTTTGGAGGTTAAGGCCAGCATTTTTCAAACTAATTATAGTTGCTAATTTGTTTCTGTCATTTACTGCAGGGAAAGAGGAGGTCCATGAGAGACAACTGAGGATAGCAACAGAGAGACAGACAACTGAGGATAGCAACAGAGACAAAACAGAGAAAAGCAACAGAAACAGGTCAGGAGAGACAGAAAATTAAGTATAAGAGAGAGACAAAAAATTAAGACAGTTGGATGATAAAAAGGACTACACACTTTAAATGACACATTTTAAATGATTTGTGTTAAGGTTATAATAAAATGTAAAAAATAAAATAAAGATAAAATAAATAAAATAGTCTTTCTTTCCCTTCAAAATTATGTGGGGCCCATGAATTACTGAGACCTAGGATTAGTAAGTTTGAGAATGATTGGTTTAGGCCTAATGCTTTTCGGTGTCTGTGGCATATGGTTATTGTAACCCCCACATCTAAGCAAGTGCAGTAGGAGTTTGTCCTGTTAAATTGTGAAATGAGCAGGTCTATGGCTAATGAAAACTTGTAATTCCCATCATTGTGGGCACACCCGCCGCTCGCACACCTGCCTGCACCTGGCAAAAAAGTGTCCCTTATTTGGGAGTGAGAAAGTTGGAAACCCTAATTGTATTTGTCCTAGTAAAATTGCAGTTGTACAAATCCGTAATGACATTTTACCAGTCAAAATGTATTTTTGGATATTCAAATGATTTTTTCCATTTTGGATGTCTGAAATTCAAATTATGACTAGTAACAATTAGATTGTAGATATCTGAAATGGGAGTTTTTCCTAGTAAGAATTCTACAAATGAATGGCGAAAGTGGCGTCATTTGTCCTAGGAAGAATGACGTTGTGCCTATCTGAAATGATAATTGTGGATAGGAAGAATATGTCATTGTGCCTATCTGAAATGTTCATTTTGACTAGGAAGAACTGAATTACGGATATTAGCAAAACATATCCAGGCTAGCTATTAAATGTTAAAACGGTTTGCCATAGGCGCTGCAATGCAATCTGTATGGATTCCGGGTGGGCTTGCACTAACGTGCTTTCGTCATACGTAACCTGGTGTAGGGATCACAGGGGCAGCCAGCGACCTTGTCACATTCAAGGTCAACATGGCTAATGTTATTTCAACTCAGAGCAACTCGATCGTGTCATTAAGAGAAATACCGTTCAGTCGTCGTTGAAATCAGGATGAATTGGCAACTAAAGAATTAGGACCACCCAGACCAAATTTAAACATCAGGCAAGTATCTACAAGGGGGCCGGGGATCGTATAACGGGGGATTTTCGCGAGCTGGTACTAGCGGAAAACGTGGCTAGCAGGCTGCGAAGTAGCTAACGTTTTCTTCTGCTACCCCTGCTCAATGCAATGTGACGTGACAAGTTAGCTACCTGACTAATTTGCACAATACAACGTGACAATGTCGAGTTACCTAGCTGTTAATTTACCCATTGAACGGGTCACCTCAGCCATCATCGCAACAATTGCCCCCCCTGAGAGGTTTGGCAGGAGCCGCCACTGGTCACACTCCCAAAATTCTATGTAGTCTGAAACAAATGTGTCGCATGTTAGTTAGGTTTAGTCTTGAAATGTTGACATCTTCAATGATTAAGCAGATTATTTTTCACGATGCACTAATCCTAGACATTTTTTGTCCTTAACTAAAATTACTAAAACTAAAACTGAAACTATAATAAACTAAAACAAAATATAAATGAATCCATGAAATAAAAACTAAACTGAAACTAATGAAACCGCTGGTGAAACTAAAGCGAAACGGAAATTCAGACTGAATACAAGCATATTATCAAAATAAAAACGAATTTGAAAATGTAAAACTATTATAACCATGCTGTGCCAGAGAGTCACGGAGAGAGAAGATCAATTGAGAGCAATACAAAAAGTGTTTTACACATCATTGACCACAATCAACATGTTGGTCTCGGATGCACACTACTGTATACTGAAACATTGTGAGGGTTGATATTAAAGTATTAAATAATATTAAATACTGCAAAGCATCGTATAGATAGATAGATAGATAGATAGATAGATAGATTCAACTTTATTGTCATTGTGCAGAGTACAGGTACAAAGCCAATGAAATGCAGTTAGCATCTAACCAGAAGTGCAAAAACAAGTATTATTTACAGAAAGTGCCGTTGAGTAATTACTCCAGTATAGGAAATGTTATATTTTACAGTATGTACAGTGTTAACAGATAATAAATATGTATAATATATTATTGTGTTATACATAGGGGGATGAAATGGACAGGGTTGGAAAGGGGAGAGTATATATAAGGGTTGTATGTACAGTATTGACAGATATTTACAGATGGTTGTATGTACAGCAGTGCAAATATGACAGTAAAAGTACAGAGACAGTGCAGTCAATTAGTGCAATGATGCTTAGTGCTGTGGTGTGGAGTTCAGCAGGGTCACAGCCTCGGGGAAGAAACTCCTCCTGAGCCTGCTGGTGCGGGAGCGGAAGCTCCTGTAACGCCTGCCTGATGGAAGGAGGGTAAAAAGTCCCTGGTTAGGGTGGGATGCATCCTTGATAATGCTTTTTGCCCTGCCCAGGCAGCGTTTATTGTAAATGTCCTCAATGGTGGGCAATTGGGTGCCGGTGATCCGTTGGGCAGTTTCCACCACCCGCTGTAGTGCTTTACGATCTGATGCTGAGCAGTTGCCGTACCACACTGAGATGCAGTTGGTGAGTATGCTCTCAATAGTACAGCGGTAAAAAAGTCCACCAGTATCCTAGAACACAGGTGAGCTTTCTTAAGGCTCCGCAGAAAGTAAAGCGCTGCTGCGCCTTTTGATGAGAGTGAGGAGTTCAGGGACCAGGTGAGATCGTCAGAGATGTGGACGCCAAGGAATTTGAAGCAAGATACACACTCCACTACATCTCCGTTGATGTAGATGGGGCGTCGCGTGGCTCCTAGCTCGCCTGAAGTCCACAATGATCTCCTTGGTCTTCTGGGTGTTAAGGGCCAGGTTGTTGTCGGCACACCACGTGGCCAGGTGCTGGACCTCGTCCCTGTAGGCCGTCTCGTTGTCCCCTCTGATCAGGCCTACCACCGTGGTGTCGTCTGCAAACTTGATTATGGTGT
>CM032875.1:13522491-13623237 GCA_019176425.1 Megalops atlanticus | reverse complement strand
ACTTGAAATGTCAAGACACACAACCCTCGTATTGTCACTACTTTTTTCTAACAATCATACAAAATATCCTGAAAGAGACGTCTTTTGACCCTGCTGCAAATCTATTCTGAGTGAGGGTCATATCGTCATTTGCTATTTATGAAATTCAAAGTGCATGTATGAAACACATTCCAACAAGCTTCAACTGAATTTGCATCCGTCTAGTTATTTTCTCTTCATTTTTAATTTGGTTAATTACTAAGTACATTTTGTTGGCATAAACAATATCTTAGTTGATAGTATTTTCAGGCAGGAAAAACATACTTGTAATATTAAATGCTGTTCTTGTAAATGTCTTAATTCCTAAATATTGTCTTGTCGAAGAAGTTAACCTTTCACTCCGCGTGTGTTCTGATCATCCCAACTTCATGAAATATTAGTTTTGCTTCATGAAATCAATAGTTTTAGACGAGTAAAAGCAATATAAGTATGTCCATTTTTCACACAAAGTTGACGTGTTAAACAGAATTCCGTGCTTCAACACAAAGGTGTTCAGTTTGACATTTAACGTGTACGAAGTCGGATCATTTACGTGGCCTTTGCATTTAATGAAAACTTTCTATATACTCTGTATATTTTGGAAATTTAAATAATTGGATATATCTGTTAGTTTTTCTATTTCACACATTTAAAGGATGTTTCTTAAAAAAGATGAACCTGTTGAAACTTCGTGAGATATGCCATTTATTTTGTGTATTATAAACTGGCCATTGTAACTGACACGGGATTTGGTGTGCTGTTACATTGTTTGACAGAACTGACGCTATCACGTAATTTTTTCGAAATTAATGTGTTGGCCGTTACATTATATCACAGCATATTTATGTTTATTTCATTTGATTAATCTGTTGTTTACTTCGATCAGTTAATTATTTTTAATACGGAATCAACCATATCAAATCCGTGGTTCCGTCCGTATTCTTCATTTAATTCTTCCGCGCAGTGTTGTCCTTGTCCTAAAGTTACTGTATCCACATAAGCGTATTGTTCTGCAGTACAGTCACACTGGTAGAGCCCTAGTACTGTAACTCCTTTTGTACGTAAATTTTAAAAGATTTCAATCACCATTTTTGATTTACAAATTCATATATATATATATATATATATATATATATATATATATATATATATATATATATATATATATATATATATAAGAATAGAAGCATACTATAAACTGGAGTGTTAATGATGAAGGTCCCCATATATATCACTGGCCTTCCTTATGCATATTCATCACAATACCATTTACAATAACATGGTGATTGGGAATCATTGAGAACAAAAATGTCAAAATTAAACATCAATGAAATGTAAAAAGACAATTCAATAAAATGTGAAAAATGACAGAAAGGAACAGAAGCATTTTATAAACCATAATATTGGAATATTGGTAAGGAAATGGCACAAATACACATCTATTATGACACTGTCCCTGTGAACTGAAAGAACAAGTTAAAACAGAAGAAAACGTTTCCGACCATTCACAGGCCAGTCTGTTTAAAGTCACTGATGGATGCACAGGCCTCATTTTTCATACAACTGCTTTTAATTGATACTTTTTTCCAGCTTCACAGACACCACCAACATCCCTCTTCCCTCATATGTCATGTGGGTCTGAGGGAGTCTCAGAGTACCTGACTCTGGGCTGCATCGCCAACGGATTCTCGCCTTCTTCCTCCCTGACCTTCACATGGACAGACCCCAATGGGAGATCCATGTCTGACTTTCTCCAGTACCCAGCGGTACAGAGTGGAGGGTCCTACACAAGGGTCAGTCAGGTCCGTGTAAGAGCAGCTGGCTGGGACAGTCAGAAGACTTACAAATGTGCTGTACGCCATCCATCACTTTCCAGTGAAAAGACTCAGAGCTTCAAGAAACCAGGTAGGAGATTTTTTTTTCCATGTAGGAACATACAATATATTCATGTCAAGATGCTCTTTCAGTATAAAAGTAACTGTGAAATATTTGCTTACTGGTTGCTGGTTAACAAAGATTGCAATTGCTTTTTATCTTTTCCCATCCAATCACAGGCAGGTCTTCAATAAATAATAAAAAAAAATCTTCAATAAAAAATTTTAAAAGACATTGACCTAAAAAGTTTAGAACTGCAGCTGACTTATTGTCAAACTGTTGTGGTTGTTTCAGGCAACTTTTTCTCATAGACAGTAAGGCAGGATAAGCTATAGCAATAAGTCATAATTGCCTAAGATATATCAGAGATGAAATACTATTGCTCTAGCACTCACTTTCCTGCAGATGAGAATGAGTGAATAGATGCTGCATGCAAGTCTTCTTAAATGGTTGGAATGATAACCAAGAGAGTTTAGGAGTGCTTCTTGGTCTACATTCATGACCTGCGTGCGTATTGTAGAGCTAAATAGAAGACTACCAGTAACTCAGGGTAAGGCAATTCCAGACCACCAGTTCTAACACAGATTTAGACTCAAAGGTGTCTTCTAATTGGCAAGTACAAATGATGTATAGAAGTACAGCTACAGTCACAGCTCCTCTTGTTATGATGAGCTGAGTGCAGCATTTTCTCGTATGTTTCTATGTGGATTCTGACAGTGACCCTGTATCCCCTATTTTTTGTCATCTTAAGTTCAACCCAGGTCACCGACTGTGAATTTGCTGCCAGCGTCCAATGACGTCCTCATTTGTGTCATACGGGACTTCTACCCCAAGGAGCTTGCAGTGACTTGGAAAGTGAAGGGCAGAGATGTGACAGGATCATCCCACACCTGGCAAACGGAGAAGAAAGCTGAGGAAGTGTACTCAACCAGCAGCGTTCTGAAGGTGGACAGGGACACCTGGGACAGCAATGCAAACTACACCTGTGAAGTAGTGCATCGGCAGAAAATCTTCAGAGACACCACTTCCAAGGGTGAGAGTGTACATTGACCACAGTCACTGGGGCCTGGAGATGTGGACTATATCCGCGCTCATGTTCCTCTCCAGCATGAGCATCCAGAAAGATGAAACACACACACACACACACACACACACACACACACACACACACACACACACACACACAAGCACAGCACACACACACACACACACACACACACACACACGCATCTTGTTTACTCACTGTCTTGAAAGCACTTTGTCTCATCCAGAGTCTCTACAACATATCACGTTAACTTTATTTGTCCCTCTCTTCCATGCAGAGGTTTCCTCAGACAAGCCCTGTGTAGAGGTGACCCTGAAGCCCCCAAGAGTGAAAGAGATGTTCATTAACAACCAGGCTGTGCTGGACTGTGACATCACCGGGGAAGAACAGAAAGCAGTTACCACAGCAACAGTGACCTGGACAGTGGATGGAACTGTCGTCAAGAGTGGAATTGCCACTCCAAGCGTTGCAAAACAGGATGGCCATCTGTACAGAAAGACCAGCACTCTCACTCTGGGACAGAAGGACTGGTTTGATGGGAAACAAATTCAGTGCTCCGTCCAGCAGAGTACTAACAAACTTCCCATCAACAAGGCTGTCAGATTGGAACAAGGAAGTAGGTTTGACACAAAAAACACTTTAAATATCCAATATTCTACGGGAAGTTTTCTGTTGAAAGGTTAAAATGTAGCATTGCTCAGTGCTGAGGTACATTTTTTCAAACTTGTTCATTGCATAAATTTTATACAAATGTGTTACAGACCAACTGTAAATTTCTGTTTTCTGTAACTTCCATATTCTCAGTATCACACATTATTAAGGTCAAAACAATTCCAAAGATTTCCCTGAAACATATTTTACTGTGCTGTTTCCAAGTTTTCCAACCAAATAAATTTAAATATCTATTTTGTAATCAAGTACTGTCAGGAATGTTTCCATATTTTAAAAATAAAGCAAAGTAATGATTCAATAAGGCAATCATTTCCCAAATTTCTGGACAGGAGGTAAATTGGCCAGATAAAGCCTGTATCATCAACCGAAGGAGATCTATATCATTTTTTTTTTATTTCAATTTAAGGTAAAGCTTCACCTACCGTGCTCATTCGATCACCCACTGACAGAGAGACAGAAGGACAGACAGACGTCATGCTGGTGTGTCTGGTGACCGGCTTCTCTCCCAGTGATATTTACATCATGTGGCGCATTGATGATGGGGAGTATCAGGAGGGCATCACAGGCCAGACATTGAAGACCAACAGCAAATCCTCTGTCACCAGTCTGTTCACAGTCCCGACATCAACATGGACAAATTCCAAATTCACCTGTGCTGTCAAACATGCCTCTATGAGTGCAGGCTCCTCCCCTCTACTGAAAACAGTAGCCAGAGAAATGGGTAAGTCAAATGAAAAAACCGAAATAAGATTCACTATTTATCAATACAGGACCATTTCACACATCCATTCTTTTCACAATTATACTAGTATCTAATTCTGACTGTATGCTGAAATCAACAATTATGTGTGTTTGAAGAGAAAAGAGCAATGCCAATACCCTGATTATCAAAGAATAGAGCCTCCATTCAATGAACAAAATGGCGTTTATTTACTGGTAGCCATCGATGCAGACTCATGACATCAACGTGGAAAAATGCTCTTCGTCTTAACTCAAATTGTCCAGATATTACATTTAAGAACTTTCATTACTCATACTGCTTTTATTAGAATTGTTCTGTGTTTTCTGTTCTTGATCCCTCTGCTCTCCATCTCTGACCTGTTTTTAGAAAAGCCTTGTGTGGAGGTGACCCTGAAGCCCCCAAGAGTGAGAGAGATGTTCATTAACAACCAGGCTGTGCTGGACTGTGACATCACCGGGGCAGAAGAGGTAGCAGTTACCACAGCAACAGTGACCTGGACAGTGGATGGAACCGTCGTCAGGAATGGAATTACCACACCAAGCGTTGCAAAACAGGATGGCCATCTGTACAGAAAGACCAGCACTCTCACTCTGGGACAGAAGGACTGGTTTGATGGGAAACAAATTCAGTGCTCCATCCAGCAGAGTTCTGACAAACCTCCCATCAACAAGGCTGTCAGATTGGAACAAGGAAGTAGGTTTCATGCAGATGAGCCATTTTCAATATCATGTGTTAGATTTTGTAATGAAAGGGAAAACTGAATGCTGAACTACATTTTTATTCGAAAGCTCATTCATAATATTAATATCAACCTGTTTTACACCGGCATTTCTGTAGTAAGAAATGGGTTTCTCACAAATAAGACTTTTTCTGCTGTTTTGAAACTATAAAACTAAAAATCTGATGACCATATATGGCTAGATCCTGTTTTCTCCTGTTGAACATAACTGATGATCTTTTTGGTTATTCTGGGAGAGAAATATTGTTGGTTGAGGTGGAGAGCATGTTGTGCCAGCTAAGGAAATGTAGCGACTAGCTGGACGGGCCAGCTTGTTAAACTAACAGCTCTGTAAAACAATGCAGTACAAACACAACACTGCACAAGTTAAAGTGGTGAATGAATTTCAGTTAGAAAAGGAGGAAGTGCATTGGTGATTAATTTTATTTGCACAGTGTAAGAAAAATATGCAATTAGTTCCTAGTTTTGGCATTACTTTTGCATTTACATTTGTTAGCATTGCATTAATTATTTGTCTTAGAATTTGGGAATGAATTAGGATGTTGCAATTGCTATATTTTTCTCCCCTTACATCATCCATTGAGATCTTTCTATTGAACACCCTTTTCAGATAAATCACCTCCTACAGTGGTTGTACTCATGCCATCTGAAGAGCAACTGAAAAAGACAGAAAATGTATCGCTGGCCTGCCTGGTGACAAGCACCTCTGCTAATGATGTCTACATCATGTGGAAGATCAGCAATGGGGACTATCAGGAGGGTGTTACGGGTGAACCTGTGAAGAATAACGACAGCACCTACTCTGTCACCAGTCTGCTGAAAATCACAGCATCACAGTGGAAGACCTCTCGCTTCACCTGTGCTGTCAGATACGCCAACATGAAGAACGATTCCTCTCCTGTGCAGGACACAGTGTCCAGAGAAATGGGTAACTCAGTTGAATGTGATTGATTCTCAGTTGTTACACTTCCCAGGTGAACAGACACCATTATGACCAAAGCACTGTAAGCTGTGAACTGTAACATCTCATACTGAAACATCAATAAGATCTCACTCATTACATTCAGTTAATTTTACTCAGTTATAAGAGGCATGTGTGTCTGACCTGTGTAATATTAGTTCTGTGAGTCTTTTGCTTTTGTAGTGGAAAGTGTACACATTAAATTCAGGTATAAAACACTACAATACATATTCATCCCTGTCACACTATATAAAAATTAAAACAAATAGTCCATTAACAAAAGCAAATAATTTGTTATCCATCCTAAAGTAAATTTTAAAACATGAAGCTGTATATATGAAAATTCTAACTCAGTAAATTTATCTCAACACAATCAAATTCCATGTCTTAAATATCTCGAGGCAATAAGCTGCCACAATTTGTCTGAATTAAACTCACAAAAGCCCATTAGCATGTACACTGTAGCACAATGCTGACAAATGATGTAGACATCAAATTCATTGTGCTTCCACATTGCCCATCATTCGACTGTGATTGTAATGCTCTGCCTCTATACTTAGTGAAATTGGGATCTTATGGGAATACATCTTTGTACAGTGTATCTCTGTATTTATCATTGCAGGATGGTTGGTCTTTGTGGTTCTTTGTTCACCTGATTTGAGTGGCATCTTGTTTTGCTTATGTTGATGTATCCTGTCAAGTGACTTCTGTGTCTTGTGTTGTATCCTCATCTTAAAGTCACTGATCTCTGTTCTCTGTAAACAAACCAGTTTTAAATGGATTGCCCTCTGTAATGAATTCCCCAAATCATCAGTTTTAGATTGTATTAACTCAGCAGTATGCATGAAAAATAAGACCCACGTCAACTACAAGTGGATATATTATCACATGTTTAAATAGCAGTCATTTCCAAATATTTTAATGTAAAAAATAAGTTAAAAAGTAAAAAAGAAAGCCACAGCCTGACCACAAAATGCTTATGTAATCAGGATATTGTATACAATATAGACACTATATAAAGAAATATAGAAAGAAATAATGGTTTGTTTTTAGTGTTTGTTGCTTTGTGAAATTTGTATAAGTTCTTGTGATGTTGTACTGTCCTGTAAGATTCCTGTGTTTGCTGACTGTTGCCGTCCCATTTGTTGTCTTTCTCATTTTTGTGCTCTCAGTGAGGCAACTTCTGAGAACGGCATCTCTGACACAGCTTTCAGACAACTGAAATGCTGCAAATTCTATTCATTTGAAGGAAATGAAAACTAAATAAAAGACTTAAGTGCATGTGAGATTATATAGTCCTCTCTTCCCTAATGAGTCCAGAGTGTCATTGCTCTTATGAAGAGGGTGATTTCTGGACAGGCACATTGCCAGGAAAATCTTCTTTTCACCTTGAGGTTTTCTTAAACTGTGTCCTCAGTTAGGCTGAAAACCAGTCATATTATTTACTGGGTGTGTTTTACAGAGTAAACATATAGCAGCATCGCAAGAATGCTGTGCAAGCTTGTGCTACTGACTAAAATAAAGAGGCTTTTATGCAAAGTGTAGGAGGTCATTTAGATCAGTCTTTATCCATATCAAAACATTCAAATGGGTCTTTTCTCATGGATGTATAATTTTCAGTCCGAGTACATTTTACTAATTGCCTTATGACCTGTGACTACCTTATTCTTACCGATTGCTTGCAGTGCCATTGACTTCACTAATTTACAGAAGTTTAAACAATAATGACCTTTATGCAAGAGTCCTTCTTACCAAATAGAAAACAATCATTATGTAACGGATATATTTAAGGAGCAATGACAGCAGCACACCTAGAACTTTATGCAACTTTATTCTGTTTCCAGGCCCACTTTATAAACCACTACTGCTCCACTCAACCTAGCAAATGACCTGGAAAATGGTGAAAAGAAGCTGTATTTGCATTAGTATTTTTGCCAGTTTCAAAGCCATCTTAGCCATACTTCAGCTCCAGTTTATTTTGCTGACAGCATGTACAGGGTGGCATTTGTCACATACACGACATCTGTGTGATATTTTTTTTGTCTTTCTGAAACTTGTGTCTGTGTGTAGGGTGTGTATCTGTATTGTGTTTTGAGAAGATGTGTGCAACTTCAGATGTAGTGAGCCATTGGATTCGCAGGCTTCTTTTGTTACAGTGTGTTGCTTTTTGGATGATTTCAAATACTCACTGTCAAAAATAGTTTCAAGAAAAACTTGATGAGGACACTCTACGTAATACATAAAATATAAAAAAATATATATAAAAAGAAATCATGATTTTAATATGTTGTAGCTTTTCAGCAGTCCAGATGGCCTGAGTGTTTTTCTCTCTCCTCAACCCCTCAGCACTGCCCCCAGAGTCAGAGTCAGAGGTTGTTGTGAGCTGCAGTGAGGAAGATGAGGAAGAGGATGAGCTTGGCAGCCTGTGGTCCACTGCCTCCTCCTTCATCATCCTCTTCCTCTGCACTGTCGCTTACAGCGTCCCCCTCAGCTTGATGAAGGTACTGCAGCTGCACTGGTGTGCGCACTCTCATATGACACACAATGAATCAGACAGTGGATACAAGATAGAGCAGATATACCAAACCCCATAGTGCACTAGAATGACTACGGTGTAAAACAATACTCATAAATATACAGAAAAAAATCTCTAATAAATCTCATTGTTTAGGATGGTAAAAGAGTAAATTATAGTATGACAGCCATACCAGTACATAGGAATGGGGACATTAGAGCTAGTTTTGAGTAGTGAGAACCAGGCAGGATTCTATTTCTGTGTTCCCTACCTGCAGGATTTACATACTTTATAAACTCAGGGGTGTTTCAGAAAGTGCCATGGGTCAGATTTGACCTGCTATATGTCTTTTTTTTCTTTCTGCTTATTTTCAGATGAAGTGATCGTCAGAGAATGTGAAGAACAGTGATAATATTCAGGAGCACTATATCAAATTGCATCCTAAAATGTTGTATTGGAGGTAATTTAATGATTTTTTTATGTAGGTGTGTGATTCTGCATATACAGTGTCTGAAGAGAACTGTCTTTTTGCATGTATCATTAATAATTACCATATATTTTTTAATTTAAGTTACATCTCTGCTTGCGATCATAAGAAAATAATTTTCTAGTCACAAGCTTATGAAGCATATAGGCACCTTCGGAGTCAGTAGTTGTGACGGGACGGTGAGCGGCAAACAGGTGACGACAACAGAGATTGGGGTGAACAAAGTATTGCCGCACTCCCCCGCTTCCTCATAGCGAGGCGGATGCGCCCGTTTGTGTGGAGAATTCTTTCTCCGTCACAGTAGTATAGAAGTGCTACCGCTCTAACAAAAAAATGATTTAGTATTGTAATACACACGTTATACCATCCTTTTTGCTGATATGAGGATACAGTAGCTTTTACTTAGTTTTGTCAGGAATTGTACCTAAATCAGATTGTTTGTGTTGTGGTCAAACACAGCTATTATGCAGCATTTCTGTATGAATCCTTTCATGATTGTAAAAACATGCATCAATCACAAAATAAAACTGCAACAATATTTTTTTTTCCTTAGGTGTCTTGTCTAATGATCAAAATATGTAAAACTGTGTCTTTGTGTCTCTGACATCAATGATAAACGATGACTAAATCTTGGATTTAATAAATACTGCCCATACCTTGTAAGACATAACATCCAGATTTAATAATTTAGATTTAATAATTTAATAATTAAACAGTACATAGCTCAACCTACTGTATGAACTGACAGAACTGCAGACATTTTGATTTAAACTGAATGGGAATATGAAAGCAAATATGGCCAAGAGAACAGAAGTCTCACTGTGTTATTGAGCCCTTCTTTGAATCTCTAAACAATTTTATGTGCACACATTTTTCTGAAGGTGAGGGTGTGACTTGATCAAATTTGCTTTCTAGCTCGTCTAAGATGAGTTTGAAGTCTTTCAGTTCTCCAAAGGTAGCCTTGTGTGAAAAACGGTTTCCTTCTCTTTTTCTCTCACTCTCCTCTCCCCTGTGTCCACACCTGCAGCTTTGAAACTGTTACAAACTGACATTTACTGTTTCAGACTTCCTCGAAGGAATACTGGCCTTACTTATAGTACCTCATGGTATTGGATTCCTGGACAGAGGTCAAGACAGTAGTGTGGAGTAGCTGTCTGAGCTGGTGACCCTATAGTGCAAGGCTACTTAACACTGGTCCTAAAGAATTTCATCACATCATAATTCTGACTGTATGGATATTTAAACTCATATTAAAATCAGTTTCCTCTCCCTTTATTCTGCTTAAAACCCTCTCTCTGCTAGCATGTGCTGTTTTATCCATAACTATGCGGGCATAGCTTGGCTGCTTCATTTTACCTCTGTGTATGCCAATAGTGTAAATATTTGTCACACCCACAATCAAGATCAGCCTGTGGGCCCCATTTGTTTCTCTCTTTCCCTTTTTCATTGGTCCCTTACAGCTGAATGCTGTTGAGATCACAACTACACATAATTTCTTATAGCACAATACTTCATTCTAGAAGTACACAAGGCAAATCTGAAGAGATTGTGCTACTGTGCTACTGTGTCTGCGCCCCACTGCTTCAGATGTTAATAATGTTGAACAGCAGAACTGTCTCCCTCTGTGTAAGTTTAGTACCTTCCCAAGGTAGTCCAGCTCTTTGATTTAGACAAAAAGACAGATCAGAGGTGCTCTCAAGGCATATCTCTGGTTGCCATCAGGGGATTGATGGGATATTTTCCACTTTTGTTCTCACCGACAGATTTTTTTGGTAATTTTCCATGCAATTAATAGTAAACTTTTAAAATTTAACTTGAATTTAACTTGAATGGATCACTTATGTTCAATTGTGCTAGAAGTCACTCTGGATAAGAGTATCTGCTAAATGGACAGTATCTAATGCAAACTGCCACCTCACTGCATATTGCTGTTAATGAGGTGTTCAAGTAGGAAACCTTTCTGAATCAGATAAGCCACTGATCACATGCCATTGCTTCTACTCATATCACTGTAAGGGATTTATTTTTTGTTGGTAATGCACCATAGCTTCTCCTTTAATGTAACATTCACTCCAACCTATATAGGAAACCAGTCTGTGAGACGTATTTTGTCATCGACACTATATAATTCTATATCAAATTATAGTCGGTTGATAAAAAAGTCTTCCCTCCACCATGCTTTCCAACTATGCTTCAATAGGTCTGTTGTTTGCATGGTGTGTATTGAATTATGAAACTGTAAAGCTACTGCACCTCTACCCCCCTTGTTCTCTCAGCAACCTCATTCATTTTTAGATAATCTTGATTCAAGTAACTCATGGTGTATCCCTGAAGCACCAGGTCTGAGTATTGTTAACATTCATTTACTTGGCCTTGCTGGTCACATACAAGGTTTTCTTGCTAAAGAGAGTAGAACATGATGTACACCGTGTTTTCTTTGATTTAGTAAATATAATTGATAACTATACTGAAGTATACGATGATTTTGGTGCCTGTGACTAAGAACAGTGTTTCTTTGGGTTTGGCTGCTTGAACTCCTCTGTCTGTCAGCCAGCTGTGTCCAGCTCTATATTTGCATGCACTGCCTCAGTGGTTTGCTCTTCGAGGCACAGAAGCCCCGCTGTGGGGTATTTCTAGATGTTCAGTGCAGGTGTTGTTCTGCATGGGTGGAAGGATGGTTCAGAATATCTACATTTCAGTTTAGGTGGGTGGGTGTGCGTCTTTGTGTGTGTGCATTTCTATGATTTGCATGAAAAGCACAAAGGCAATAATGTGCATCCAAGCACATAGAAAAGCAATAGTTTCACATAAGCAAAAACAGTACATTACATGTGTGTATTTATTGTATCTATCAATTTATTATTGAGTTTTATCGCTTAGTATTAAATTTTTACATTTGCTTCTTTTCATAAACACGAGGATGTTTCTGGATGCCTTTGGATGTGGCCATAACTCACACTGTGCCTTGTGATACAGGAGACTTTGTTGGAAATTTAATTAAATAATCATAAAACAAAGCAAATACTGAACATTGGAATAATTTAAAAGTGCTGTATATGTGTGGAGGGAAGGAAG
Organism: Megalops atlanticus; assembly: GCA_019176425.1. NCBI lineage: Eukaryota > Metazoa > Chordata > Actinopteri > Elopiformes > Megalopidae > Megalops > Megalops atlanticus. Next base: position 13,611,108 of record CM032875.1, on the reverse strand, counting down.
GTATTGACAATTTTAAGGCAGCACTGAGTGTGATAACTTGTATATCCTTGGGGACATTTACTGTGATGTAATATAAGGTGATTTATTATGATTTTGATAGGAAGGGAACAGCATATTCATTCTTTAGGGAAATAATCCCATTTCACTGAATATATGGATAAATGGAAAAGTGAACAAGTGGAAGTTTATCACAATCCCCTGCATGGAGTTCCATGAACACTGTACATTTATACAGTACCAGTCAAAATTTTGGACACACCTGATTAAGATAATGGGAAACATTCAAAGATATTTTTATCTAGGGTGTTGATGCATTCAAAGATATTTTTATCTAAAGGCTCATGCTTAAATTATTGAAATTTGTTTCTTAAACAAATATAAATTGTGAAGTTGATGCCTATATATGAATTTCTTCCCAAGAAAAGAAGCAAAAAAACTGATTTTTGCTTAACTTTGAATTGTTTAACACTTTTTTGTTACTGCATAATTTCACTTGTGTTATTCCATAGTTTTGATGAATTACTATTCTAAAATATGTAAAATGGTAAAAATAAAGAAAAACCCTTCTATGATTGGGTCTCCAAACTTTTGACTAGTACTGTAAGTCAAAGAGTGCACTTCTGCATTGTAATTTGGAGTCATAGTGGAAGGTTTGCATGCAGCATAAAAATATGCACTGAGGCAAAGCAGTGTATTTTTGTTAACTCCACCCCACAGAAATTAATGTATCTTTTAAAGTAGCTTTCTGCATTCCCATCACATCAGGTTCAATATTCTGCCAAGGATGTATAACACATATGTTGTTTGTTCATTATTAGATCTTAAGAGTAAATGCTAATGCTAAAGTGTTCAATGAATCATCATTTCTAGCTGAAGGATGTCTCTACTTATCATAGTCAGTTTAAACCAGTTAATTTTCAGTTAATTTTTCATTTGTGTGTCTACTTTGAAGCATTTTTTGTGCACAAAAAAGGAGAGGCTCACATGCACTGTGTTTGCTTCTGTATGTATGTATGTGTGTGTGTGTGTGTGTGTGTGTGTGTGTGTCTGCTGGGAAGGCAGATTCTCTGTAGAGGTAAAGTAGGGCTTTATTCAGGCCTCTTTTACTCTGATCTTCAGTGTTTTGCGTACTGCAGGAGAGATGGGAGCACCTTGCATATGTGTAGTGTGTTCTGACCCCTAGAGGACAAAGTTCTCTCTAAAGAACAAGAGAAGTAATGTAAGTGAACATCCTCATGTTTGTTTTTCTTTTCCAAAAGATGTCAATGAGACACACACCTACCCATTCTGTAAATATGCAGTAATCCAATTATTTAGCTGAGGCAGTGCCACTCTGTCCTGTCCAATGGGCACGGACACCTCATTTAGTGAGCTAATTTAAAACGCTCATGGAAACAGCTCAAATTATACCACTTTCTATTTAGTTCTACTTTTGACCAGTAGATGTCAGTATCACTCTGAAAATAAAGAGAGGTAATGCATCACCTTGTGAAACACACAATTACAGAGTCTTTGCATTGAGTATGTACCATTGTAGTGCCAGCAAAAACTGTCCTGCATCACAAAAAGGTCCTGCAGATTGACCTCTGTCAGATATGAGCACAGAGGATCACACAGTGCTCTCTGCAACCCGCTGTGTAGCTCCATCGTTCTGCAGTTGCCTCCAACATTCAACGTGCCTTTCTGACGTAACATGTCAGCAGTATCAATGGGGATTTTTTCATAGAAGGGTTCTGGCTGGATGTTTTTGCACTGGGCTGTCACTGGACAGGATATTGAGGGGGTATTCTTCCACCACTGACTTACTGCCAGCCTTCTTCAGTCCTGGTCTGGGATTGCCACAGTGTCTGCAGGTTTTGTTTTTCTCAGTAACCTAGTTTGTCTTATTAATGTTTTAATTGTTTCAGTCCTGGTGTAGAAAGAGGATGAAACTGGATTTATACTGTTATATATGTTACATTACTTATCAGTACATGTAAAATTGTAAAATGTAAATGTAAAACTGTTCAGGCCCCCTCACTATACTGGAAGTATATAAATTAAAGGTTGAATGATGTAAAACACATTGTGCAGTCAATTTATCAAAGTGCATTAATTCCATAAACTAGAAAATTTCAGTTCCAGCTCCAAAGCATTCGGTATGAACAAAAGTTCAAAATGTTTTCATTTTTTAAAAACTTTCAATTATTTAGTTTTGTATTACTTTATTCTAATTTATTTTTTGGAAATGTCTTCCATTTCCAAAGTCTGAGAATTTTTACAGTTCTAATTCAATACCAATTCAAAAAGTCTAATTTCCAGCTCAATGCCAATTCATGATAAATAATCCACTTGATTTCAGTGAATTCATAAATTGTCAATAGTGTCAAATTGAAATTTAATTTCAGTTTGACACTGTTGTCCTGCACTCAGCTTTAAGGCACATGTCTACACACATAATTCTTATATCCAGAACCATGGAAAGACCAGCCGTCACTGTAATTCAGTAAGATATTTCATCGAAAATCCTGACACCCATCGATGTTTGCTGTGTAACAGAATTTCACGCTTGGAGTCTTGAATGCTTCCATTTAATTGTGTTTAGAAACATGTTTTTTCTTGATCACATATTTTGAATCTAAGCACTGAAGGCTATGATGGTTTTGGTCGCCATCCATGTGAGTACAGAAGGCCTTTTTTTTGACAATATGAGTATAGGTTTGCTGAATAAATACAGAGAGAATAATTACATAGAGATGGTGTATATACCTGCCTAATATGCTGTTGGTCCTCCGTGTGCCGCCAAAACAGTACCAACCCACCGAGGCATAGACTTTACAAGACCCCTGAAGGTGTCCTGTGGTATCCGGCACCAAAACATTAGCAGTAGATCCTTCAAGTCCTGTAAGTTGTGAGGTGGAGCCGCTGTGGATCGGACTTGTCAGTCCAGCCTCAAACCATTCCAGAACAATGTGTGCAGTGTGACAGGGCGCATTATCCTGCTGAAAGAGGCCACTGCCATCAGGGAATACCATTGCCATGAAGGGGTGTACCTGGTCTGCAACGATGTTTAGGTAGGTGGCACATGTCAAATTGATGTCCACGTGAATGGCCGGACCCACGGTTTCCCAGCAGAACATTGCCCAGAGCATCACACTCCCTCCACCAGCTTGTCATCTTCCCACAGTGCATCCTGGTGCCATCAGTTCCCCAGGTAAACGGCGCACATGTACACGGCCATCCACATGATCTAAAAGAAAACGGGACTCATCGGACCAGGTGACCTTCTTCCACTGCTCCAAGGTCCAGTTCCGACGCTCACATGCCCACTGTAGGTGCTATCGACGGTGGACAGCGGTCATCATGGGCAGTCTGACCAGTCTACGGCTACGCAGCCCCATACGCAGCAGGGTGTGATGCATTGTGAGTTGTGACACATTCCTCCCGTAACCATCATTAAAATTTTCTGTGACTTGTGCCACAGTAGACCTGTCGGTTTGGACCAGACGGGATAGCCTTTGTTGCCCTTGCGCATCAATGAGCCTTGGGCAACACCCTGTCACCAAAAGTTAACTAGAGACTGTGCTGTGCTTTATGAGTCACAAATGCATACTGTATATTTTGAAATATAATGAAAAAAGGGAGGTGAAGGTTTCAAATTACTGTTGTTGCCTTTCAGTCCTTACAGAACAGGCAGAATCACATTAAAGTACATGAGTGATGGAAGAAAACCTCTCAATACAATCATGTTTCGATACTGTGCACGTATGTCACCTCTTACTCTTCACAAAATGGACAGAATATAATTATTATACCTATTACCAGTGATTGCTAAAAGATTAAAATGTCTCACAAAAATCAGATATTCTGTCCTTTGATGGTGTTGTGTCCCAGGGACTGTTTGTGACAGATCCTTAATATCATCTCTGAACATATAGTGCAGTAATCAAGAGTTGAACTTCCCATTCAGCAGCCCATGCTGAAATAAATGGATTCAACCTGATTTATTTTATATTTGGGTACACAGAAAAGGGCATAAAATGTCTGGCCCTGACAGTGTCTTCTATGTGAAACTGTGTGTTGAGCTTTTTGAAGGACTTTACCTTTCAGATGTAACATGAGTGAACAAACTGAAACAATTTAAGCCTTTTCTTTCTACCATGACCTCAAGGGAGTGTCTTCATGCTTCATGAAACAGTTTACAGTGCCTACAGAATATGTACAGTCACATGTGTATTTTTCCAGGGAAAAGGTTCTTCACATTTCAAAAGGTTTTTGGCCACATTCTTACTTTCAAATCCATTCCAAATGAGTTAAATTTACCTTGGCCACACCAGTAGAAAGGGAAGTGCTTTGCATTGATATATTTTACCTAGATTTATATGTAACCGGACAGAAAATATAGCAATTGTTCATGTTGAAACCATAGCTGCATTGTAAGATAAGTTTGCAATGCAAATATTGTATCAAATAGTTATATTTATTATAATATTTATCATGAAATTATACTCAGATTTTTTAACAAGATGATTGTCATTTAAATAAATAATGTGATTGAACAGCATGAAGAAACATCTTATATCTCTGGAAAATGGATAAAACTGTGCCCCATGTCTTAATTGACTGTACTGTTGTGCTGTCAAGGTTTGATTCCAAAATTTGTAAGATTAACCATAATATGCAAAGTTAATTTATGACATTAGGTGAAATCGATGCATATATTACAATAATCATTACTGTAAAACACGTGCATGGGTTATATAGTATAGCACCAAGACTTCAGCAGCCTGTTGGGAAGTCTACCATTCTGTTAGGAGGAGTTGCATTAATGCATTATGTGTGTGATACAAAGACTGTTCAATAGCAGCTGTTAACCTTTTCCCTTCTGTTTATTACTGTACCATTCTGGCTGTGATCTTTAGTGTCCCTCACTGTGCCCTCCCCTGGAAGAGGATCCAATGCAAACCTCCCAGAGCTTTTAATGGAGCCAGTGTCAGTGTGGTAACCAGAGCAGCAGTCAGTGGGACTCAGTCTGTACTTTAACTTGATGCTCCTCCTCTTCATCTGCAGTTACGAAGCTTTTACCAGCTCTGCTGACACTCAAAGCACTCGCACTGTCAGGTCTATTGTTTTCTCTCTCTTCTCTCTATCTTTCTTGCTTGGTTTACTTGCTGTTCACCATGTAGTGTATCTAAAAACTGACTTTTCTTTTAATTACAGGTGTGCATAGTGAGATTGTACCGACTGAGTCTGATCCAGTGGTAAAGAGACCAGGAGACTCTCACACACTGACCTGTACAGCCTCTGGGTTCACATTCAGTGACTCTTGGATGGGTTGGATCAGACAGGCTCCTGGGAAGGGACTGGAATGGATTTCAATAATTGAATATGACAGCGATAATAAATTCTATTCCCAATCTGTTCAGGGAAGGTTAACAAATACCAGAGACAACAGCAAGCACCAGCTGCACCTACAAATGAATAGTCTGAGAGCTGAAGACACTGCTGTGTATTACTGTGCCAGAGTCACAGTGAGAGAGAGTGAGGGGAAATCCATACAAAAACCTCCTCCTGTTCAGCAGACACAGATAAACACAGTAACCTGTAGGGTCGTGAATTAAAAGCTGTTGTAAACACAGAAACATCATTTCCACAGAGCACACAAGGAGGATCTTCAAAGTACATTTCAATGTTCTAAAAATTATTATACTTTTATTCTGTCACTGCAGTGGGCACTTTTACTAAAACTAATAAAATAATAAAGAAATTACAAAGTGTTACAACAAATCACATTCATGAATGCAATCATCTGTACAATGTTCTGATTCTCTGTAAATGTCAAACAGCAAACCTGAAATGAAATTTTTCATTGTTCCTGCTTTAATAACAATCATAGAGGTTAACGTGCCATTTGTCTTCCTAATGTGCAATATCACACTCTATTTATAAAGGATTTTATAAACACATCCCAAGAGTTACAAACCTCTCAAACTGATTAATGTTAAAAGCCAGCTCTTTATGGCTGAAATTAGTAAAATGATGCCAGATAGATTTAGTGGACTACATCAAGGTGACAGATCAATACTATCTTATGCATATTTTAGAAACTGGGACCCAGCCATTACATTTCTCTGTAGATATCTTAATTAGCAGTTATTATTGAACGTTGGAATTTGTTTTACATGCTGTTGGAATATTCTGTTTTTCTCCAGCATGGCCTTTTGGTAGGTGTGTCCCAAACAGCACAGTATCACCAATGAGTACTGAGGTGTTTTGATAAAACTATTAAAACTATTTATAGACTATTTTTAACATATTTCAAAGGTTAATTTGTAAAAGTGAGGGAAGTCACAGCCCAGATGTTTCATTCAGTCATGATTTTCTTGATCCCAGGAGTGCCAACACACATCACCAGATACACATTGTTCCAGTGCAATTCTCACAGTGGCCAGAATATGTCAGTCTCAGAATGGGACAGCAAGTGATTAGCCCCTCAACATGAACAAACCCATAATTGTTTGTGTTGTCGTTAAGTAGTGATTTTCCATTTAATTCACATTTCAGTAGTGACCTCTGCTTTAATGTTTTTTTGTTTTTTTTTTTTTTTGCTTTGCTTTTTGCACAATGCTTTGTGTTGTGATTGCTGTTTAAATGAATTTTGCTTCATGTACATCCTCATTTTAATGAATTTGTAGAAAGGAGACTTGACTTCATGTGGCATTCTGTAACAATTAACAATTTAGTGTATAATGTGTGTTATGGTGATGTGTGTGTATATGATTTAAACTCAAATACACTGTGAAAAACAGAAGCATATTTCATCCTGTATCTTTTTTCCTGATATAAATTTTATTTCAATTTGAAGTTTTTTTTTTTTTTTTGTGTTTTTGTTTTTTACTCTTTTTTTCCTTGCAGATTTCATGTTCTGTTTTAAAACTGCTTTCACATGAAACAAACATATTTTTTTAGGAATATTAATTAAATAAAACTGAAAGACCATGAGTGGCTATCAACATACATGGAGCATTCCATATATCTATTACTCCACAGTTCTTTTGTCAGTGGATACAATGTCTAGCAGTTCAAGCAAACTCATCTGTGAGACAATCTCCCAAATTGTGCTTACATTATGTATAAAGAAGGTTAATGACAAATGTTGATATTCAGACAGTATCCAATACTGAAAGGTTATGGCAACAGACTGAAGACTGATGAGAAGCTTTTGTTCGCAGTCCTCATTTCAGTCCACAGAGGGTGGGCTATGCAAAGTGAGTCTCCCCTCCAAAAATATAAATACATCGAGGCAGCTGAAGCAATCTGACAAGATACACTTTATTTAACAAAATTACTGATCTCTGTCTGATAAAAAAAATTGAACATGGATCTGAGGACTACAGGGAGCCTGATCTTCATACTATTGTCCATAAAAGGTAATAAACATTGCTCACAAAAAATGAGATTAAAGTAATTCCGAGTCTAATTTTACATGATGAGATATTCTGGAAATGTATCTCACAGTTTTAACTGATTGTTTCAATATGTTTGTTACAGGCATTCATTGCAATGATATAAGGTTGGATCAGTCTCCTGCTCAGGTGAAAAGAACCGGAGACACAGTCAAGTTGTCCTGTACAGTCTCTGGGTTCAAAATGACAAGCTACTACATGCACTGGATACGACAGAAACCAGGGAAGGGACTGGAGAGGGTTGGGAGAGTGAACTCTGGTTCAAGCTCTGATGTGCTCTATGCAGAGTCCCTGAAAGGACAGTTCACCCTGACAGAGGACGTCTCCAGAAGCACACAGTATTTGGACGCCAGGAGTCTGAAAGCAGAGGACACTGCTGTTTATTACTGTGCTCGATACCCACAGTGACTGGAGCTGGTGAAGCAGCTATACAAAAACCACAAGCAGTCAGATAACACTTAATGCTGGAGCTCTGTCTTCTCAAAGGGGCTTTAACAGATGTTTTGGCATTTTACTTTAATGATTATAGTTTTAAGAAATTTAATTTAAGAGTGTAATGTTTTTCTTTAGTTTCACAGGTGGTGGGCAGCTAAAAAGCCTGACAAATCCCATAAAGTGATCTGTACAGCCCCTGGGCTCCTATTCACCAGCTCCTCAATGGTCTAGATCAGGCAGGCCCCTGGGAAGGGACTGGAGTGAATGGCTCTTATTAACAAATCCAGTTCACCCATCCACTAATCCCAGTGTGTTCAGGGAAGATTCACTATGTCCAGAGATGACTCCAGCAAACTGTACCCACAGATGACCAGTCTGATAGCTGAAGACACTGCTGTGTATTACTGTGCCAGAAGAGACTCACAGTGACAGAAGTCAAGCCTGAGCCCTTAAAAGAACTGTATACATAAATCTTATCCCACAACGGTAATTAGGAAGGCAACCGTACTTTTGTTACTTTTTGTTTGTTAAAGGACAAATAACTGACAGTGAAACTTGTATTTTTGTGTTTTTGTGTTACATTAATCACCCACCCAGCACAATTAGCAGGAGCGATTTTACATTTTCCTACTTGCAGACGCTCTTGTGAAGAGCCATGTAACAGATCTGAGTACATTTAACATTACATTTACATTTTTCTACATCTAGCAGATGCTCTTATTCAGAGCAACTCCCAAAGTCAAGCACAAAGTAAATCAAAGTACATCAAAGCACACAGACAAGGGTACCACCATCCATAAACACATGAGTTGATGCCAGACACAAGGAAGAAACTTAAAGCATTTTGTCACAACCTGAACTTGAGTGATGGTAACACACAAGACCTAACTGGACGTGCCAACTTTCCAACGAAATAAATTGATGGCAGGCTTGCAACTGTAGGGGATCAAGCCTACGATTAGTCTTCCTTACGTGGGGCACCAACTATGTAAGGAATTAAATTAAACACATGGAGGCGCCATACAGAATATGGCATCTACTACAGTGGTTAAAATATCAGTCTCAGTTTTGTATATCAGTCTCATAAAATACACTAAACTATCAATTTGGAACTTCAATTAATAATTAAATTAATAATCATAATCAAAATTACCACATCAATAGTTAATCTTAATCAAATCACAATATTATCTATTTAGCTAACTAAACAAATAACACTGATAATTCAACTAAGAGGTGAAGGCATTTAGAATTCTGATCAGCAGAGGTTGGCGATATTCATTGCACGTGTAACATTACAACACACACAACTTTGGATAAAAATGCATTTATTGAGATATAAAATCAAAGTAGCAAGGCACATGTGTCATATGTACAATGAGTGAAACGCGTATGTATTTACACTTATGTGTAGATAGGAGTGAATGTCTTATGCTAGTGTGTGTGCGTGTCATAGGGTGTGTGTTCCTTTGTTCTGAGTCGTGCGTGTGCTGCGCGTGCATGTGTGCTGCGCGTGCTTGCTAAACACACGTGTTCAAAGAGAACAAAGGAACATGCGTGTGGCGGCGAGTTTGAGTTGGTTATGTGCATGTGTGAGCGAACATAACGTCTGTCTGGTACAGGATATGTTTGCACGATTGATAACGGCGGGGTTATTTTGTGCGGATTAAAGCAGGTACCGGGGTTAGCAAGAGGATACGCATGCAAAGACCCTATGTCTCTGTGTGGTATCTTAACTAACGCTGCGCGGTGAATAATGTGTGTGACAAATCAGCTAGGAACAACGCAACATAGCTAGTTACATTACTCGTAATGACCTGAAACACATGGATGTACAAACATTCATAAATGTAGCTAACAGTGTTCGTTTAGCTATGCAAAGTCCTATGCCCAGAGTAAATAGCCTACTGTAGCTCATGAAATGAGGTCCAAATCTTGCGGTTCCGTGGGTGGTTTCGCTGGCGGTTCCGTCGTCTGGGAGCCAGGGCTGGTCTGGATGAGTGTTTCCTTCGGGAGACACGCTGGGGTGGATCTGGTCGCACCTTTGTCTCCGGCTGGTAGCGAGTTTGTGCTGCTCTTCTTGCGGGTGCTGAAACTCGGCTCTTGCTTTATTGATCTCCACTAGCAATGCGTCGCTAGCTTGGAGAATGTACGCCAGGACAGGGCCTTCGGCTCGGCTGTCCGTGTCCCGTCCGCGTGATGCGGCCTCCGGGAACGAGAGAGATACGTCCGGCTTCTTCGGACGTATGGAGCAAGAGAAGAAGAGAGAGTAAAAGGAATGCACCCAGTTTTTAGTGGCATCGCTGCAGGGGGCATTTCCTGTTTACTGTGGTGGTCCTTGGTTAGGTGAGAGGTCGTAAAACTGCAACATCACTTCCCGTGAGATCGCGTTTCACGTTAAAAGCGATGTATGCGTTATTGTCCGTAAAAGTTGAACAAATAAAATGAACAAATCTATCTGTGGACGGCGCTGTACCTACACAACAGTACATCAGATGCAATGAGGTTTATTTACAATGAGGTGTGTGATATACTGTATACACTGGCAGCATTGCAAGGCACACATGAAACAGCACCACAAAACAAAACAAACTAAAAACAGGTCAAATCAAGTATGCCAATAACTTTTGCAAATACCTCCATTGTCTCTCTAAACCACTCAAGGATATATCAGTGTGAACATGGCCAAATGTGCTGCTTGTCCAAGTACTTTATTTCCAGGGTGTACCTAATAAAGTGAGCACTGGCAGATTTCATGCAATATATATTCATTCATTACTTCCTTGTTTCAAATCTACTTATGGTTTTGTGTGAGAATGGTCCTGTGAGAGGATACATGAAATAACATAATGGTTCCCATGGAATCATAATGTTGCATTCTCACTTTTCACACTGTTTAGGAAGTGATGATTAATTTGTAATATGTATGCTGTGTCGGAGAAGTGAGAATTTAATAAAAATTAAACGGTCTGAACCCAGCATTCTTAGAAATTAACACCCTTGTTTATCGTCCAGCACTCTGAATACCGAACAAAAATGATGCTAATTACTAAAAGTTCTCACTTAACCAACATGTAAGATAATTTAAAAATGAGTTAATTTAATAATTATTAAAGATTAATTATCAATTAGATCACTGAATTCTTTGATAGGAAATGAGCAGTCTGGTGGATCAACCTTTGCCAGAAATATACAATCACAACTGGAATAAAGTAAAGGTTTATTGAGCAGTTACTCTAAGACCAAGACAAAATTCAGAGTCTGGGCTACAGACTCGTCCACTACCTTAACAGACACTAAATTACATAAAGACATTAACAAAACAAGAACATGGATGGATCACGGAACAGATGAATGCATGAAGAGAGAATTACCCGAGCCAATTGTTTATCTCTCCTGAGAAAGAACACAGGAACCACTCACAACAGCAGCAAAATGCCAAAAGGAAAAATCCAAAAAGTTGCAGGAGAAACTGAGCAGATTGGACAGAGCGCAAGCAAAAACTGAGCCAAGCTGTGCAGACCAAAACTGAGCATACTGGATGACTGAGCGTCGAGGCCTGTTCTAGGCCTGACCCACGCATAATTAATTTTATGGTGGGGGAGTGCCTGGAAGTTTCTTCAGGACTTAATTTTGTGCTTTAGACCCAAACATCTGGATATACCAGATATATTTCTGAGGTTCTCATTTTTACATTCAGCTCTTCATGAGCATTGCAATAACACCAAACAATAGGCATTGAAAGAGAAGAGAGCTGGCTGAGAGGAACTGGTAAAATGGTGGTTTTGCTGCTATATTGAGAAACACGCATATCACACGACATTGGGTTTTCCAACATTTTCCCATGACATGAGGGTAAAATTAACTGTGGGGCATAAAAGGGTAAGTGATCCGAACATGTAGATACACACAAACAAATGTCAGGAGCCGCTAAGGTTGGCCCCCGCTACCCCAGCACAGGTTCCCCCAATGGATCCGCCTGCCACAGACAACCAGCACACCAGGAGTACAGGCACGAAAACTTGAAATAAAAAGGCCACAATTCATGGGTGGACGGCTCACGCTCTGCAGACCTCCCATCCGAACCTTCCTCCCCCCCTTTGCCACGGCGGCCCTTCCCTCGTCCCGTCTTCTCACCACGAGCGCCCGGTGCCAGGAGTGAGACTTCCCTCCCCCACACAGCACCACAAGCCTAGGCACACGGTAAGTAAATACCCCCGTGCACACACATACCACACAGTGACCGCTCTCTGACTCGTCTCATGCGCCGGCCCTTGCGACAGAGGCGAGTCCCCTCTCGGCCGGCCAAGGGGGGTACCCACAGTGGGGAAGAGTAGGTCCACTCATGCACAGGCACACAAAGAAAAAGAGTGGGGCGCAACTCGGCCCATGTCTCAATGCCGGGCCTCACTTGCACCAAAATAAAACAAACCCCCAAAAAAAAAAAAAGGATGGAGTGCTGCTGGTGTTCTTGGTCCAGACCGCTGCCTCCAGACGCTAAGGTTCACTGCTTGTCCACCTTGCGCAGCCCCGGAACAGGAGCTTTGACCGCTCTGGGGAGGAAAAGAACACACGTGGCACAGGTCACCCTCTCTGCTAGGCTGGGCAGGTTTAAAAAGGGCACGCACACACACCACGGTAGCACCGCCAGCCACGTCCCTTACTACACGGGGGCACCTCCTGGCTAGCCTGGGGTTCTGCCGCCCTGCCGCTCTCACGCCTCTCTTCCCCTCTCCTTTCCCAGCCAGCCTCCGTTATGTTGCCTGCTCTGTGCGTCACTCCAGGAAACGGTCCAGGTCTGCAACGCTCCGCCGTCACTCGCTCCGCACACACACTGCAAGTTAAAATGGAATCCCCTCCTGGGATTCCCCCAAATTAAACCAAAGTAAACCAAAAACAATGAAAAATGCCAAACAAAACAAAAATATCTCCCCAGTAAAACCACCTATGTGGAGCCTTCCTTTTCCCAAGCCATCCAACTCCCCAACTGTCTAAATTGTCGCCTTTTTATACATGTACCCCTGATAATAATGTTAATTAAGAACAGCTGCGAGCTCTGCCAGTTTGGCGGAGGCAATAATTTAATAGCCCCAGCCCAAGCACCCGCGGTTCCCAATTAATATCCCCGAATGAGAGGCTCAACCAATGTGGCAACTGTCAGCTTACCTCCTGACAGAAACACACACACACACACACGCTGATTATGCTCAGGAAGGGGAGAAGGGGGGAAGGCAACCCCCTGCTGTTGTGGTTTATCTGGATGTTACTTTTTTTAAGAAGTAACTTTAAGATTGGCTGAAAAAGCAGAGTTCTTTAATATTATATTAGAGGTATTTGGCACCTGAACCTCTCTCAGATTAAACCAAACATGACTGTGGCCACCGTTTAGCCAAGGATTCTACATCTGAGGGCCAGATAAATGCTTACCAATAAACAAAGCGGGCGTACCACGCCCTACTTCCGCTTTTATCTGGGAAAATTAAATGTGAATCCACACAGGCAATCATTAGTTTGAGGTTTTAACTATCTGACTGGGTTTTAGGTAACTTCTTTGCTGTTTATTTTAAGTAGGTATGTGACCTGTGGTCACTGATCATTCCGCTATTGTGTTGTCCGCTATTCTGTTGTCGTAGTCTGCACTCACAGACTTTATCCATGACTATTGTAGCCAGACTGCTTCTGATATTAATATGCTTAACATGTATCTTTTAGTTTTAGTGATATATTTTGTATTTGCTGAACCTTTATATGTGAACGTATGAATTTGAGCTCTTAATCTTTTCTTCCTAGGTATTAGAAGACAGACACTGACTGAATCTGAACCAGCAGTTTAAAAGGCTAGAGAATCCCACAAATTGACCTGTACAACCTCTATCCTATAAAACAGCGCTAGACCTGAAATTAAATTCCGAAGGTCTTCAAAAGCATGTAAAATAACTTAATGAGCATTGCTTTTCCTCTTGAAAAGGCACATAAGATAGCTGACATAGAGTAATATTACACTTGTCATGCGAAGAATGGTAGAATGCATGGGAATGCATATGTTATATCAGTTGATTCACTGTGAGACAGTATAGTTCCTCATACCTGGTCAAATTATGGTAATGTCCTGATTATAAATGCATCATGTGTGCTGTTTTCAGACACACTTAAAAACATAAAAGTCACAAGTCACACAAAAAGTTACGCTTGATGTAAAGCAAAGCAATTAGTTGCTCTTCATTTTCCTCCAGGTGAGGGCAGCAATGCTCTTCATAGAGGATCATTCTGACTCTTTTAATCCATCTTGTTTTTTTTAGTCCTCCACCCCCCTAAAGATTTAGTCAAATTCAGTCCTCTTGATTTCTGATAAAAGCCACTGAGAACTCTCCTCCCATCACAGGAACATCATTTGTAAAACAGAGAGGGGATCTGTGTGTGACAATGGGAGCTGTTGCAGTATTGACAACTTTCCTGGTTACAACTTCATGTAAGTGTGCATGCATCATTTAAGTTGCCATCAAATTGAAGTTTGACATTTGAATAATTATTTCGTGCATTTTAATGATTGCTTTTTGCTTGACATTTCCATCCACAGATGTTCACTGTGTTGAACTCACCCAGTCAGGTTATATGGTTGTAAAACCAGGACAGTCTTTGACCATCTCCTGTAAAGTCTCATATTCAGTAACCAGCTATAATACAGCCTGGATACGACAGCCTGCAGGGAAAGCACTGGAGTGGATTGGAATAATGTGGAGTGGTGGAAGCGCTGCTTACAAAGATTCCCTTAAGAACAAGTTCAGCATCTCCAGAGACACCTCCAGCGGCACAGTGTCTTTAAGAGGAATCAGCCTGCAGACTGAAGACACAGCTGTGTATTACGGTGCCCGAGAGACACAAAGAGAGATTACAATGTAAGAGTGGTATAAAAACTCCCTCAGTCATCATACAACAATAACAGTAAGAATCAACCAACCAATCAAGTTATCAACATTCTCATACAGCTTTTCATTTAGACGCATCTCATACGTTCCATAAAAAAAAAACAAAAGATTACGTTTGATTACGTTTTTGCAGACACACATATGAAAGAGACCAATGATGTTTACCCCAATATTTCAGCTGCCAAATCACAGATTTCCTTCTAAAGTAATACTGGTAGTGGCTCATGCTAATTTAACAGGGTCCCAAGGTAAGGTCCAGGGTGTGGTTGAAAAGACCAGACAGCTCTTATTTTTCATGTGGTTTCAATTGGATGTAGCAGCCAGATGTTTCTATTCAGTTTGGTCCCCCTCAGTCAATGGGTACTAGAGTGATACCTTAGGTGTGAGTAGAACTCACTGTTAGCTGTGGCATATACTGTGCTCTGTTTATGTTGTATGAAGAAACATGGGTACAGCAATAAGCTGCTTGGCCACTGGCTAGGTAGTTAGCCGTTACTGTCATATGTTGTACCCTTCTGCCACCTACAGGACATATTTGGCAATGCCGTGTTTATTACTAGAACCCAATTCGAGGATTCTGGTTCTACATTATATTGTGGCGACATCTGATAATACATGTCCCTGTTAGCTTGGGAAGTTCCCAGTTAAGCTATTGAAAAATTAGCTTGCTATGTAGCCACAAGCGACCTAGTCAGGATGTGGTCACTGTAAATGCTTCTGAACTAGAAAAATACCCATTCCGATTGGTTACGATATATATATATATATATATATATATATATATATTTTTTTTTTTTTTTTTCAAATATTGAAAGACTTGGTGACTGATATGCGCACAGGAGTGAGCTCCTGCCATTTAGCCCTTGAGGTCCTCTTCCCATTTAGCATCAGTAGTAATCTCCATTCGATTTCAGTTGGGACAGATAGACAGAACTTTAATGGGACAGATAATGAATTGTTGCCATGGTTTACATAGATCAGCTAACAGTCCTTCTATTTATAAGTCAGAACTTACTGTGGTGATTTGAACTAAAACTAACCAATTGATTTTTAACGTATTGTTTTAAAAACATGCTTTTGAATAGTGGAATACTGCTTGTCTGCCTTATGTAAGATAATGCAGTCCACATTGTGGAACAAGACTTGGCTTCAGTTTGACATCAATAATTTTAATAGTAGACCTATTTTGGCAAGCATTTCTCCTGACTTTCAGATAATACGTATTTAGTATAACTGATGAAATCATGGTAATGTAACAATCAGCCATTAAAGCTGTATACATGGCAGTATAGATGTGAATAATCCTTAAAGCTCCAATTTCATCTGAACCAGTCCACAGCTGTGAAAGGTTATTTAAATAGTGTGTAAAACTTCCCACCCAGTGAGGAGGAGTTCATGCAAACTCTGAGCTCTTCCTTCTACATTTATCCCTCTGCCCGGAGGGAGCTGTTGTTGGAAACTGACTGTTGGACTGTCATTACAGACTGCTATCAAAAACTTTAATCATGAATATTATCACCAGTCTGCTTCTGATATCAATATGTTTAACAAGTAGGTATTACACAACCATTCATTTTGAAGTGGTTAACTTCCTATATACAGTAAGATATATGATATTGTTTCTATTCATGAAGGTGTCCTTTGTTTTTACAGGAGTCAGAAGTCAGACACTGACTGAGTCTGAACCAGCAGTAAAAAAGCCTGAAGAATCCCATAAACTGACCTGTACAGCCTCTGGGTTCACATTCAGCAGCTACTGGATGGGCTGGATCAGACAGACTCCTGGGAAGGGACTGGAGTGGATTGCTTATATTAACTATGGTGGGGGCAGCACATACTACTCCCAGTCAGTTAAGGGAAGATTCACCATCTCCAGAGACAACAGCAAGAGCCAGCTGTATTTACAGATGAACAGCCTGAGAGCTGAAGACACTGCTGTGTATTACTGTACCAGAGACTCACAGTGAGAGAGAGTGAGGGGAGAGCCATACAAAACCTCTTCCCCTTTATCATCGCAGCTACTGTACACAGCCCTGACATAACAGATGATTAAATGCATGAGTAAATGAACAAATACTTTCTCATCCCAATTAGGGAAATCATCAGATGAACAATACTTTTACTACATAACACTGTAAAATAGCAACACAATGTTAATTGTCCTGTACTTTGGAACTTTTGGGCATGCCAGCTGGCCTAAGGCTTCAACAATTTTCCATGTGTTATTTTCACCGATTTCAACTCCAGGAATTGTGTACTTTCGTGATCAAATATGACAGCACTCAAGTGTTAAGCTTTCCTTTCAGCAGCCCGTGTTTAGATAAATGGATTCAACCTGATCTATTTCACATTTGGGTACAAATAAAAGTGCACAAAATTTGTAGTGCAGACAGAGTCCATTAAATGAAACTGTGTGTTAAGCTTTTTGAAAGACTTTTCAGATGTAACATGTGAAACTGAAATAATTTAAGCCGTTTCTTTCTAACATGACATCAGAGTAATTTTTCTGTTTTCATGCTTCATCAGACTTTTACAGTGCATACAGTACAACACCATCACAAGTCTGTCTTTCAAGTGAAAATGTTCCTAAAATTTCAAAACCATTTTGTCTATATCCTTCCTTTCAAATCAATGTCAAATGATTTTAATAACTTCAGGCCAGGGCCAGAAAAAAGGAGGCGCTTTATATTTACATATTTTATCTCTAAACATTTTAAAAAATATACAAACACATTATATAACCATTGTTCATCTTGAAATTGTAAGAGTGTTGCAATGGTATAAATTTGATATACAATTATTTAATGAAATGTTTATCATGAAACATCACTCAAATTTTAGATCAAAATATTCAACATTTCCCATAAAATATGACAGATGTAAACAGTCTCAGAGTAGCCAGAAGGTTAATATCATAACTCAAGCATGTTATCTTATATTGAACTATTACCATGTTAATTAAATACCAGTTGACTTGAACAAGATGAATATTATGGTCTCATGTAAGTGAAAACACTGATTGAGCATTGTCACTTACAGATAGTTATGGTAGCATTGCAGAGTGCAGAGGGTCAACAGACTCTAATCACTTTCATAATGTTTCAAACTCAGCACTTCCAGTACAAATCATCAGATGCCGTTGCTCCAATGCAGTTCCAGCACTGACCAGAAGATGTCAGTCTAAGTGTGCTAACAGTGAGAATCATCAATGCGTTTTTATCATTGTTTTTTTTTTTTTTTTTTTTTTTTAACCGCTGGAAAATAAATAAAACTGAATCATGTATCCACTGATACTAAAACTTATTCATGACATTCCTGTATTGTGCAACACTATATTAGGTAAACTCTACTCAGAATAAAACTGATATTATAATAGTATTAGTCTAAAATACATATGCAGCTTATATACTATGGAACTTTTCAAAACTGAGACATAAGTGTATAGCAGCCAGTACACACTGTTTTGGTCAGAATGATTGCGCTAATGCATTAAGTGGGTAGCATGAATAGTGTTCACCAGCAACTGTTAAACTTTGCTCATCTGTTTGTTTCTGAGCTGTTCTGGCTCAACAATGATCCACAGTGTGGCCTCCCCTAGGGAGGGAATGAGCATGCTGCCTAAGGACCCTACCTTGCTTGTTTAAATATACTGCCCTTGAATCAGCTGATTGCGCGTTGGCTAGGAAGTAAATACGGTGGCTGTGAAGACACAAGTAACCTGGACAGAAGACAAAGCCTAATTCTGGCTGGTTACATAAATATATAAAACCACATAAATACACAGCGTTTAAGCACCCCATGACAAAGATATATTGCTATCTTAATATCTGCCTGATGAATGTATCGCACATTAAAATATTTCCAAAAGCTCATTAAATATAACTCCATCCATCTGATAATGAAAGGGAAAGACAAAAACGGTTGACAGATAATCAAATAAATTTCTATGGTTTGCTTTTAAATCTGTACTCATCACAATCAATGTATTGCATCTATGCTATATGTTTAACTCCTTGTTCATTAAGTCCATAATCTTGCATTGATTCTACTGGCCTCACTCCACTGTCCTGTACTGACTCCTCTGATCCATTCTCTGGCATTGACTGTATAGACATGACTCTTGTAGCATGCACTGACTACACCAGCCTGACCCCTTCATCATGCATTAAGTCTTCTGGTGTGATTCTATCAGGCTGCATTGACTGCAGAGTTATGACTGCATTGTTATGCATTAACTCCACTGGGGTGATGTGACTCTCACAGCCTGGACTAACTCTGCTGGCCAATCTGTTCTCTGTGTTGATGCAGGAGGATCTGCATGCAAATCAGGCCTCTGTGCTCCCTGCTATAAGACCCTCTACCTCTGGGAGCAGAGACACACTGAGGAACAGTTTGCTGCCACACTG
Organism: Megalops atlanticus; assembly: GCA_019176425.1. Lineage (NCBI taxonomy): Eukaryota > Metazoa > Chordata > Actinopteri > Elopiformes > Megalopidae > Megalops > Megalops atlanticus. Next base: position 13,591,896 of record CM032875.1, on the reverse strand, counting down.
ACTGGAACCTCACTGCAAACATGAACCTTCTGCTCCTTTATCTCTTGGCCTTTCTGCCATGTAAGTGACTGATGATTTCAGTCTGAGACATCTTCAGGTTACATTCCTTTCCCTCATAACAAATATGCACAAATTAAAATGGAACTGTGCTAGATTACTTACACAGTATAACAACAATAACTGTTGTCTGTATTAGCCTCGCCAGCCTCACAAGTGAGAGTTTCACCACCACTCTACTTCTCTCTGTAGGTTTGAACGCCATCACTTTGACCGCCATCACTTTGAGGCTCTGTGTAGTTGTCCTGTCAGGTTTCTGGCTACACCTTGACAGACTATGGCACAAGCTGGATCCGGCAGCGTCCAGGGAAAGCTATGGAGTGGATTGGAATCATCTGGGGAGGTGGAAGCATTGATTCTCCAGCGTCATTTAAGAGCCGCTTCACCATCTCCAGAGACAGCAGCAGCAATGTGCTGTATTTAGATATTAGCAGCCTACAGACTGAAGACACAGCTGTGTATTACTGTGCCAAAGGCCTCACATGGAGAGAAGTCAAGCGTGAGCCCTGACAAAAACTCTGCATCAAGCTCTGTCCACATAACCCAGATACTTAGTCCATACTTTTCTGCAGTCAATCATTTCATGAATGAGAGACAATAAAACTTAGTAGCAAGAAGAACCATCGTTTTATTTTAGTTTTAAGCATTTAGTTGCTGAATTTCAGTACAGTTCAGTTGCTGTTCCCACACAATCTGAAAGCAATATGTATGATGTCAGCCAACTAAGGTAGCTAATTAATGATGCTGCCATGGAGTACAAAAACCATTCCATTCAGCACTAGCCATGATAAGTTTGGTGTTTGTTCGGTGTTTGATTTATTGGCTATTTTGTCATTTAGCAGACAATCTGGAATTGTTATGAATGCCAATATTCATTTCAATGTATTCCCAGTCTTAAGTGACTGATATAATTCAGTAAAGGCCTACACATTCCTAAAATGCAATATCCATTCATCACAAATATGCAGATTCAGATGAAGAGATTTTACAACACCGACTTCCCTCTGTGAGAACAAATCTATAAATGTGCACCAGGGGGCAGTCTTGTACTTTATTAGGAATAATCAAATTCGTTTCCACACGCAGTCTGAGGGAACACACATTGTCTTAAGTCCTCCGTTCTGGGCTAAGCCATGCAAACATTCTCTCAGCTCCAGCTCTTTTAAGAGCAGAGGTCCAGGCAAACAGGCCCTCACTGGAAACAACTGCATAGAGGGAAACTCAGCAGCTTCACACTGCAATATAGTATTGTAACTGTGTTATAATCTATATCACTGTCACTAAAATATTATTCTAGTTTTCAACAGTTTTTCAACACTCGCTAACCAAGTGCGCAGCTCACTTGCATTATCGTCATATAGTTTCTCCAGTTTTGTGGTAATGGTTTTTCTTCATGGGACTGTAAACTTGGATTCAACGAATTCCATCAAACATTGAAAACCCTCGCCTTCAACAAAGCTGATGGGAAGCATGTCTTTAGCCATCATCTCTGAGATGAGGGCCATTGTTTGCTCTGCAAGTCTAACATCAGACTGGACTAACATCTGGTGACGAAGCTAGCCATTGATTGTTGATCTGTGGATGGACCTTCTGCTGGGTGCGTCGCTCTCAAATGACTGTGCGTGGTTGTGGTAGACTTATGATATGCTACCTTTACCTGGCAGTTTGCACTGCACCTCATTTTCATTTATTTTTTTGAAGAACTTGTGCATAGTGAGATTGTACTGACTGAGTCTGAAGCAGTGGTTAAGAGACCAGGAGACTCTCACACCCTGACCTGTACAGCCTCTGGTTTCACATTCAGCAGCTACTGGATGGGCTGGATCAGACAGGCTCCTGGAAAGGCACTGGAGTGGACTTCAATAATTGAATATGACAGTGATAGAAAATATTACTCCCAGTCTGTTCAGGGAAGATTCACAAATACTAGAGACAACAGCAAGAATCAGCTGTACCTACAAACGAACAGTCTGAGAGCTGATGACATTGCTGTGTATTACTGTGCCAGAGCTTATGCACAGTGAGAGAAGTCAAGCATGAGCCCTGACAAAAACCCTTGGCAGGAAATTCCTCCAGCTATAGTCTTTAGGGTATCACATGTGCTTTGTTCCACCTACACTTTGACAGAGTAACTGCAAAAAAGAGTTTGTTTACTGTATTATTTAATTTGTCTGTTTGCAAAATTCACAGATCAGAGAAACTGTAGAATAAGGGGTTTGAGCAGCAGTATTCAAACTGATGAAATAATGATTTTCATTGACCATCTACATAAAATTACATTATTGTCATTTTACATTTGGGGTTGTTAATTGTACCTTCATATAAAAACATCCCTCCCCCTGACTCCTCTATTTAAGTACTGTTTGATCTGCCCTCCCAATAAGGAGGAGCAGATGCAAACTCTGAGCTCCTCCTTCTGCATTTATCTCACAGAACTGAGGGAGGAGGGACTGCTGTTGCACACTGCCTTCACTGAAGTGTTATCAGAGATCACATCTAACACAATAATGAGTTTACTAACAGGACTGCTTCTAATAACAATATGTTTAACAGGTACACATGTTTATTTTTTATTTGAACTTAATTAACTTATTAGTGATGTTTTCAATTTAAAAGTCTAAATTCATTTCTATTCTCAGGTATTCAGACTCAGACATTGACTCAGGATGACCTACTGGTTAAAAAGCCTGGAGAATCCCACAAACTGACCTGTAAAGCCTATGGGTTCACATTCAGCAGCTACTACATGCACTGGATCAGACAGGCTCCTGGGAAGGGATTGGAATGGGTGGCCACAATTAATGAAAATGCTGGCAGCTGGTGGCATGCCCAGTTTGTTCAGAGAAGATTCATCATCTCCAGAGACAACAGCAAGAGCCAGCTGTATTTACAGATGAACAATCTGAGATCTGAAGACACTGCAGTGTATTACTGTGCCAGAGACTCACAGCGGCAGAGGAGACTGCAACACTGTACAAAACTGTCCAAGCACATCTCACACCCAGAGTCACTGAAGCACATCTGTACTGGACACTCTCTCTCTGCATGACCGCTGAGTCACCACTACCACAGACACGATTTATCCAACTGCACATTCATGAAAGCCCATAAAACCCTCCTTGCTCTACTGCCTATATGGTCCTCTTTGCATCAATATCCACAGCAATGCATAGAGGTGAAGAGAGCTGACTGAGTGTGGGCTGAAGCTGAGGAAATTTTATCACAGTCTCTATTTCAGCTGCTAGGGGGCAGGCCATGACAAATTACTCTCTTCTACAGCTCTATGAAACCAGGCCATCATCTTAGTCAATCTCACCAAAATGGTTCTTATTGATAATAACAACAGTGAGACGTGTAGTAATATATTAATAATGGATTTGTGTCAATCAGACTGTGTCAATTCACATTTGGAAAGAATCACAGAAAAGGGTTTTTTCTCATGCATTAAAAAGATTTCAGTTATGACTTCATAGTTATAACTGTCACAATCATAATCTTTTTATCATCATTATAAACCTGACCATGATGATAATCATGGTGATGATTATGGTATGCAGCATCAAAAATAACTGGTTAAAAACTACATTTCAATCAAGGTATAGCTGCTTATTTAAAGACACAATCACAAAAATTAGTTTCTGGTACCCCATCAATAAATAAGATCAGTGAGGATGAATAGATGGATAGAGTTGCTGACTGTAATGGCTCCTCTATTTAAGCCCTGTGTAATCTGCCTTCCCCATAAGGAGGAGCTGATGCAAACTCTGTGCTCTTCCTTCTGCATTTATCTCACAGCACTGAGGGAGGAGGGACTGCTGTTGCACACTGCCTTCACTGAAGTGTTATCAGAGATCACATCTAATACAATAATGAGTTTACTAACAGGACTGCTTCTAATGACAATATGTTTAACAGGTACACATGTTTATTTTTATTTGAACTTAATTAATTTATAAGTGATGTTTTTCATTTAACAGTCTAAATGCATTTCTTTTCTCAGGTATTCAGACTCAGACGCTGACTCAGGATGAGCCAGTGGTTAAAAAGGCTGGAGAATCCCACAAACTGACCTGTACAACCTCTGGGTTCACATTCAACAGCCACTATATGGCCTGGATCAGAGAGGCTCCTGGGAAGGGAATGGAGTGGATTGCCACCATTGCTGATAATTAGCAGGGTGGCAAATGGTGGTGGCATGCCCAGTTTGTTCAGGAAGATTTATCATCTCCAGAGACAACAGCAAAAGCCAGCTGTATTTACAGATGAACAATCTGAGATCTGAAGACACTGCTGTGTATTACTGTGCCAGAGAGTCACAGTGACAGGAGAGACTGCAGAGCTGTACAAAAACCTTTACCACATCTCACACCACAGTCAGCGCTAGGAGACAATGCAGAGGGGTGCAACTGCAATCAATGGGGCTGCACAAAAAGTCATAAATACTATGTAGACATTGGGATATAAGAGAAAACTGGGGTGCACTGAGGTCCGTCTGGGAGTGCAATGCACCCCTAAGCACCCCCATAGCTCCAGCATCACTGAAGAACATCTCTTCTACATTCTTTTTCTCTGCATGTTCCCATGTCGCCTCCACCATAGACACCATTTATCTGCTCATAAAACCTTCAATGAGTATGTATGATTGACAGCTATTATGTGCTTATAGCTGTTTCTCACAGTTGTCTGATCAAACCAGTTAACCTCTGAAACTAAGAAAATGATCTGACTTGAATTATACTTTTGTCACATTCTGTCTCCTGTCCACTAGCCTCCATTCTGGGTGAAGGTAGTGTAGTATCCTAATCACAGAAAAGGGTTTTTGTGCTGATGCAAAATGACAAAAAGTGTCTTGGACAATCAGAAAGTTGCATGCATGCCATCAGCAGACTAAGGCAGCTAAATAGGAATGGCACCAATGGTTATAAGAACATTCAGCAGGAGCACTCAACTACGACAACTGTGTGCACATCCACCAGGGCACAGTGCCATTGCCTTATTATGGAGAAAGACACTATTTCCTGCTTGTAGAGCTGACAGTGTCAGAGCAGACAGTGTAAAAACTAAAGGATAAGACAAAGGGAAAATAACACACCTCCTCTCAGGTTTTCACCTCTGGGTTGGGCCATACAAATATTCTTTCAATTCCAGCTCCTTCTCATGCACAGCCCCCTAGTGGTGGTGTACAAGTGCCACCATAAGCATGACTCAACACATTGGTAGGCATTAAAAACCAAGTTCGAATCTGATCTCCGAAATTCCACTGGTCATGCCTTCTAATGGTTGTAACAGTCTCGCTTCGAAAGCAGTTTCAGCCTGCCAGTGTCCCTCACCATCTTTTTGAATTATTTATATCCCATCTCACCTCTGGTTTATGACACCCCACTGAGCACTTAAATAAAGAATTCTTATGGAGCTCGCCTCTCGCTCCTAAGGCAATCATATGAGGTGAGAAGGTTGCTCAGGCTCCCAGGTCCATAGCAAAACATCAAAAAAAGTCTGAGGTAATACAAGTTATTTATATATATTTTTTTAAGTGTGCAGATCTGATTTGCATAACCCAGTCCTGTGGCGTTCCAACAAAGCAGTCCAGTTACACCTGAGTTTGTCTACAAAGTCCTACTTGCAATAAACCCCTTCTCATTCAAAGGTGAAAAGCTCAACTCGATGAAACCTCTACAAGATTTTTGACTGCAAATCACTAACTTGTCAATGATGACAGCCCGAAGGCAACTTGCTTTCAAAGAGCACACACAGCAGGAGACTGCAGGAGGACTCTAGTTGTGCCTAAACCATTAGAACTGAGCTTATTTTGTAGGCACACAGTGGGTGAGATGCTAGCAAGGCATTTGTGCCAGGGCAGAACGTGCCAAATTAGCTGACACCACCAGTCTGCTTCTGTTCAAGATAGCTACACATGAGCTGGCAAACTTCTAGTTTGGTTATGCTGTCATGTTAGATAGCATGTACTTCATTTGTTTGCTGATTAAAACAACAAACTGGCAGGGTATAAGGTTCTTTCTTGAGTGGCCATGCTCAACTGCCAAAACATCAGTGACACATCGCTATTGTTTGTGTCAGGAGTCCTGACAGGGTTAATTGGCTGGATTCCCTGGAGGTGAGATGGTGAGGTGCCAGGAGCAGGCATTCCAGGGCAAATTGAATAATTGTTTAATTGGCTCTTGGGCGGCGGCTTCAGCTGGAATGCAGGCTCACACCTGGCAGGTATTTAGGAGGGTTGCAAGGCTTAGCTGTGAGGGATGCCAGGGAGGAAGTGTGTGTGTGTGTGTGTGTGTGTGTGTGCGTGTGTGCGTGCGTGCGTGCGTGCGTGCGTTTCGTGCGTGCGTGCGTGCGTGAGTGATAATGTGATTGATTTTGTGTCCGTGGGGGGGTGGGGGTGGGTGCTGTGCTGTGCTGTGTGGAGGTCGCCCATAACTTTTTCCGGGCTGGGGTTGAGGGGTTCCAGGAGGGGAGAGCAACTTGGGGAGGGGAGCAAACCAGGCTGGGGGAATTAGTGAGTCTTGCGTCTGTCTGTTTGAATCATTTTTAAATTATTTGAAAATAAAGTCTTGCTTCTTTTATTTATCCTGTCCTGGTGTCCTTTGTGGTGGGTGGATCCCAAAGGGTAAAGAACCAGCTGGGGTTCAACGATAAAAGACATTTGTGCATGTGCAATGCTCTCTGATCACAACAGCAAAAATGTATTCGTTGCAATTGTTTCAGAGATCGATGTACTAGAAATGCAATGGAACACTTAATTCAGATTAATAGAATTCTTCAGTAAAAATGTAAATTCATTTGAAAACTGAGCTTGGCATCTCTGGGACAGCCCTTTCTTGGTTCAGGTCCTACCTGACCGGCAGATCTTCCCAGGTCTAGTGGAAAGGCTCCACCTCCACTCACTACCCTCACTACAGGTGTCCCCCAGGGATTGTATTGGGACCCCTACTCTTCTCCATCTACACTAACTCTCTTGGTTCAGTCATTGGCTCAAAATCATGGTTTCTCCTACCACTGCTACGCTGATGACACTCAACTAATTTTTTTCTTTTCCCCTCCACCCCCAGGTCAACTTGATCTCAAAAATCCTGGCTGACATCTCCAGATGGATGGCCTCCAACCACCTCAAGCTCAACCTGGACAAGACCGACTGCTGCTTATCCCGGCCAGGACCTCTCCTCTTCAAGGCTCTCACAGTGGGTTTTGCAGTAACTTCCTCCACTTCTGTGAAGAGCCTTTGTCACCCTCGACAACAGGTTGGACTTCACCGACATCTCCTCCTCTACAACATCAGGAGGATTCGCTGACCACCACTCCACCCAGCTGCTAATCCAGGCCACTGTGCTCTCCCGCTTACTGTAAGAAATCCCTCGCAGGCCTCCCAGCCTGCACCATTCAGCCGCTGCAGCTCATCCAGAAAGCAGCTGCTTATCAAAGATCTACACTTCCCCAAGTTCTCCCGTGTCACCCCCTACTGAGATCCCTCCACTGGCTCCCAGTCCGAGGATCCGCTTCAAGACCTTGACACTCACCTTTGTGCTGCAAGAAAGACTGCCCCGACCTACCTCCAGGTCCTCATCCTACCCTACGCACCCGGTGGTGCCACATCCGGGTTCCTCCCACCAACAGAACGTTCACAATTTTTCTTGAGTGGTGGAATGAACTCCCCACCTCCCTAAGAACAACTCCATCAATCCAACCCTTCAGACGTGACTGAAGACACACCTCTTCAGACTCTACCTGGACTGTTCTTCGACCTTGTAACTTTGATGTTGTGAATCTGACTCCTGCCTTGTACTTGTTGCTCAAACTGGTAAAATAAGCGGTATTCATTTTCTTTCTGTAATTGTATTTGAGATGCAATCTAGTTCAGATTAGTTGGTGCAGGTCACTGACCTTGCAAGCTGGAACTATTTGCATTATATGACCTTTCAGACATCTTGCTCTTGTGCCTGTTGTTTGCTCAATTTGCACACTTTTGTACTTGAATAAAAGAATCTGCCAAATGAATAAATGTAAATGTAAATGTAAAACCCTCCATTGTATGGGCACCTACATAAGGTTTTATCAGGGACTTTACATACAGTATTTGGTTTCTTCCTACCTGAATAAGAAAAGAAAAATAATTCATAAATTATAGCAACTATGTCAATCCCAAGAATAAGTTTTGAAAACATGATATTCAACAAAGCCAAATTGGATGATTGATTGCACAGGAAAGCTGAATATCTTAGGCACAGGGTCAGGCAAAATTACTACTGCAATGGTTCTAAACCTAGTATGATGCTTGCACTCAGACTCAACAAAGCAAGTCCCATGCTACTGTTGACTCTAGTCACTCACCATCTAAGTGTCATGTCACTGATCGTAAGGAGACTGGTGCTACATTCCGTTATTCCTCTCTGATTAGTATAAATACGATTTAGACATGGATGTTTGTAAGTCATCTCTCCAAGATTTGAACTTCTCAATACTGACTATGACACTGTGGTATGACTCAGGACACTGTGTCAAAGCAATATCTTTTGAAGAGCTGCACATGGCATTAAAGGCCTCTAAAATAGGGAATTGACAGGGCCAAATAGGATCCACTTAGTATTCCATTTACATTTCTGATTAGACCAGTTCAGTTAAAGGGCTTGTCAGGGTTGATGGGGGGAAGGACCCAGGCGCAGACAAAACAGGCGGTAAAAGGAGAGACTTTAATGTCAGGTCCAAAAGCACAGGCAAAAATCATACCGTTGAAAAAACCAGTCCAAAATCAGAAACCAGAAGGCCACAGGGGAAAACTCAGAAACCAAAACGGCAGGCAAAAGGAGAGGGACCAGAAACAGGCAGAGTTCAAAAACAACCACGTGGAGCAAATCTGAACTAAACAACTGGCAAGAAAATGCACAGAGAACAAACTGAGACAATCAGGCAAAGAACAAAGGCGCTCCCAACAGCCTGGGTATATATACATGGGCTGGTGATGAGACAAACAGGGGGAACAGGTGCGCAGGATGGGCTTCCACTGTGGTGGTGGGCGTAGCAGCAGGGCAGGCTATCCTTTGGGCAGGACAGGAGGAGGGGCAAAGGCTGAGAACAAAACAAAAGATACATGCACGGAAAAGACAAACAAAAACTGACCATCACACTGTGGTAGACAGACACGGAGAAACCAGCAGCTCAGGCTGGAGTGCTGACAGGGCTATTTTCAGAGGAACCTCAACATTGCCCTGGTTTTTCAAATACTAAAAAAAATCACACAGAATGCAGTTTTAAAGTCATTCTAAGTTTTGGCCCTACATCTAGAAAAAATGTATAAATGAGTTGTTTGATCATTTAGATCATTTAGATCAATCCAAAGGCTTTGGACTTTAATCCAAAACCTCTGGCAGCAGATATTATACACCAGTTATTTCATATTAAGAATGAGGCGAAGGCTTTGGAGAGTCCTTGTGGAATTTTGGTGCTGACAAAGCCTATGATAGTATAATGAGAATGGAGATGTCTTTGGAAAGTGCTAGATAGATTTTGGCTGGCTAATAACTTCATCAACATGATTTGTGTAATACACTTTAATCCTTCTGTGATGATCAACTAGTGTCCTACATTTGCAACCATTTATCATCCTAAAAGGAACCAGGCAGGAATTCCCACACTCACCTGTGTTATTTCATGTGTTTTTGAGCCGTTCTGGTCCAAATCTTTAAACATGCAATATCCCTTTATGCTTATGATATTTTATTATTTATTTCTAACATTGGAATATCAATTCCAGACATTTTGTTCTGAGGCTGCAAAATGAATCTCAAAATCTCTTCCCTTTCACCTCTTAATAAAAGACCAAAGGAACTCACATATCATCCAGTCATCTACCCATCTAAAAAAAAAAATTATTTATCCTGGGATTGACATACAGGTCTCAGGACATACGGGGTAGAGGGTAGATGACTCCTAGGTGGGGCAGAGCGTGCGTCAGATGCACCCCATCCCATGCCACAGAATGTATTGTATTGGATGAACTTTCTCAGTGCAATGATTTCTCTGCTTCCCCCAATGAACCATTAGAAAAATCTTGACTTTGCGAATTTGAGGAATTGTAAACAACCAAAGGTTATCTTTAGTACTCAGCAATGTACTAAAATCTGTGGAGGTTCGCTTCTACCCAATTTTCAATTATTTGTCAAGCCTTTCAGCTACGTCCTCTGAACGGACAGATTGATCAATTCTGATGCACATTTTGGAGAGAAGTTTAGGACTCGTGGTCAGTTAGATTGCAGGAGCTTTTGTTTTTGGACCTTCCTCTAAACCATTTGTGTGCTGGATCGAGTGGCTGAATGGGAGTTTTTCATGTGTGATCTTATTAAATCTTGGGATCTTTCATTGCCACAAAATCCAATAAAAATGTATTTCAAAAACAAAACACATTATCCTACCAACAGATCAAAGTATTACCAATCAGTTTCAAATAATTGATTCTTTGAAACACTCTTCAAAGATTGCTTCCCACCTTGGTGAACAGGGGGATGTTTTGTTTCTGGCTGTATCTTTGCAGCTGTTTGTTTCAGGTCTATTCTGAAGCCATGAAACCCACTGGTCTCTCTGCTCTTCTGTAACTCAGTGAAGGGAAGCTCTCTGCTTCGATAAATAGTTCAACACCATGGCCTCTCTGTCCGTCTTTCGTGGCCCAGGGTTTCACACAAATTTGCTGGATACATATAATATTATTTTGTGTCTGAAAGAAAAGTGTGAAAGGTTTCAAACTTGACTTGGCTCTGAATCATAGCTCTGAAAGCTCTGAAAGATCACTGGCATTACTCATAATATTTCAGTGGCATTAGATTTCTGGACAGAGGTCAAGACAGCAGTGTGGAGTAGTTGTCTGGCCTGGTGACCCTATAGTGCAGGGCTGCTCTATGCTGCTCCCAGGACAATTCCTCATGCCATGAAGCAGATTATGTCAATATAGAAATCCAGACAAAATGAAATCTGTATTACTTTTCATGGGTAAAACCCTTCCTTCCCATAGTCTGTGCTGCCATAGGTTTGCTGTTGCATCTCACTTTGATGTGTATTGAATTATAACACTATAAAGCTGCTGCACCTCTACAAGAAAACATAGCCTATGGGCTCCATGTTTCTATGGGTCTTCTGATACTGGTCTCTCAAGACTAGATGCCACCAGGATCCTACATCTACTGAACACCTAATGCATAATACTTCACACTTGATCAACACAAAGCAACTGATCAACACAACTCCAGCAGTTCTGACCCTCTGGTCAGTTCCCAGTACTCTCAGCAACCTCATGCATCTGTCCATCATCAGTTCTGGTGTTCAGGAGGGACTTGGGATTTTCTCAAATTGGAACATGTGCCTGATTTCCACTGTTGTGGCTTCTCAACCCTATTCCCACCCTCTCCTGTACTCTCAGCAACCTCATGCATCTGTCCATCATCTAGAAGTAATTCATGGTGTTCTAGGAGGGACTTGGGATTTTCTCATGTTGGAATTAACTGCCTGCCTGTTACCGACACTGCCTGTTCTGGTTTTGCTACCTGGGCACCTTTATTAAAGTATCCGTATCAGCAGCCAGGTCTGAGTGTTATTAATATTCATTTATTTGGTCTTACTGTTCTAATACAAAGTTTCCTTACTGTAGAAAGTAAAACATAATGTAAACTTACTTTGAGTTAGCGAATATAACAGACTAAGAAAAGAGCCATTGGGTTTGGTGTTTTAAGCTCCTCCCCTCTCTCTGTCAGCCAGCTGTGTCCAGCTCTACATTTGCGCTGTCTCAGTGGTTTGCTCTGTAAGATACAGAAGCCCCACTGTGGGGTATTTCAGGATGTTCAGTGCAGGTGTGTGTTCTGCATGAGTGGAAAGATGTCTGAAAATATTTGGTGAGAGAGAAGACAGTTGGATGATTAGAGTGACTTCTTTTGTTTGTGTGTGTGTGTGCTTGTGTCTTTTTTAAAAAATGATCTTAATTTTTACAGTTCATCATTTAGAAATGCAGATGAAAATATTATGACACTGCTTCTTAATTTTTTTAATGATCTTAATTTTTACAGTTAATTTTATTTGTCCATATTATGACACCACTGTTCAATATGTCTGTTTGTCATTCAGTCTAAAAGGTTAGCTAGCTTTTAATTGGAGTGTAAGTTATTAATAAGATTGGACACTTATCCCCAGCTAACTGGGCTATAATTGACCCTGAGAAGCTGTGTACAGTGCCTATAGAAAATCATCATACCCCTTTAAAATAGTTACTTTATTTGTCGTACAGCCTGAAATCAAAACCTATTCCAAAAAAAAACCTTTTCCAGCTTTATTTACAAATTTTGCCTGACAACATCAAACTAATGAAAAAAAGGTGACAAATTGGAAAATTAATAAAAAACTGAAAAACTAGAATGACAGGGTTGGGAAAGTCATCAGTCCCCTGATTTAATATTTCGTAGAGCTTCCTTTTGCTGTAATTACAGCCATCAGTCTTTTTGGATATGTCTGTACTAGCTTTGCACACCTAGATTTGGGAATATTTGTCCATTCTTCCCTGCAGAATTGTTCAAATTCAGTCCAATTCTGTGGTGAGCAGCAATGGACTGCTCTCTTCAAGTCCATCCACAGATTTTCTATCAGATTTAAGTCAGGGCTCTGACTTGGCCACTCAAGGACATTCACCTTCCTATCCTTAAGCCACTGCGTTGTTCTTTTGGCGGTATGTTTAGGATTGTTGTCGTGTTGGAAGGTGAATGACCTGCCCATCTTCAGCTGTCTAGCAGAGGGATGCAGGTTTTCTTCAAGAATTTGGGCTGCATCCATTTTCCCTTCAATCCTGACCAATCTCTCAGTCCCCGCTGAAGAGAAACACCCCCACAACATAATGTTGCCACCACCACGCTTCACACTAGGTATAGTGTGTTTTGGGTGGTGTGCTGTGTTTGCTTTTTGCCAAACAGCGCTTGGAGTTCAGTCCAAAAAGGTCAATTTTGACCTCATCTGACCATAGCACCTTTTGCCACATGGCATCAGAATCTTCCAGGTGTGTTTTTGCATAGCGCAAACGAGACTGAGTGTGGCACTTTTTCCAGGAAAGGCTTCTTTCTTGCCGCCCTGCCATACAGGCCAGCTTTGTGTAAAGCTTGTGAGATTGTTGACACATGCACAGACTGACCAGTCCCAGGCATAAAGCCTTGTAAGTCCTTCAAAGTTGCCTTTGGCCTCTTGGTAGCTTCTCTGATCAATGTTCTCCTGGCTCGGTCATCCAGTTTGGACGGACAGCCTGATCCAGGCAACGTGTTGGTGGTGCCATACGCTTTCCACTTCTTAATGATGCTCTGAAAGGTACTCAGAGGAATAGCTAAAGCCTTCGAAATCTTTTTGTAGCCTTCTCCTAACTTGTGCCTTTCTACGACTTTATCCCGGCAGCTTTTTGAAAGCACCTTCCCAACCATGGTGAATTCTTTGCAGTACCATGCACTACTCGTAGTGGATTCTTCAAGAAACAGCTGGTTTTATTCTGAAGTAATCAAAACCACTACAATTGATGTCAGGTGGGGCAATTAGTCTAGTGTTTGATCTGGAGGTTGATTGGTTGCAGCTGAGCAAGTTTATAATGGTAGTCTAAGGGGCTGATCACTTTACCAAACCAAGTATTTCACTAATTAGTTTTCAATAATGCTCCAGAATGTTTTAAAATGTTATTTTCACTTTGATGATGAGGGTTATAATGTGTACATACAGCTCAAAAAAGTCAGACTTAATTTATTTTCCAGGGTGTAATGTGACAAAAGGTAAAGATTTTCACAGGGTATGATGACTTTGTATAGGCACTGTAGCTAGTTAAATCAGGGTGATCTTGGGAGATGGTTTATGTCTGTTTTATCCCACTGTCATGGCGTTTCAAATGCTCAGAATCGGCATTTCTCCATTCAACTGACAGTCAACTCTAATCTTGTGTGGTGATCCTTTTTGCATCCTTCTGTCTTCTTGGCGTTCAAAGAGAGTCCTGTATCACCAGACGCTGGTTCTGTTCTGTGTAGGAGCTCTTGTGATTGTCTGATTGTCAGGAGCAGTGTTGGGTCACCCCTGAGCCCCAACTGGTTCTTTATCCTTTGGGATCCACCCACCACAAAGGACACCAGGACAGGGTAAATAAAAGGGAAGCGAGACTCAATTCTCAATTTAAAAACAATTCATACAGACAGAGATGCCCCCCCCCTGGCCTGGTTCGCTCCCCTCCCCAGCCTGCTCTCCCCTCCTGAGAACCCATCACCCCAGCCCGGAGACGACCCGCAGGTATGGGCGACCCACACACACACACACACACACACCACTCGGACCAGTCGGGTCTTTTCCTACACACACGTGCTATTAGCCACTCCTGGTGCCCCCACTCCGGCCCGTCCCCGCTTTGGGGGATCCCCGCTCAGCCGACTCAACATTGGGGGAGACATTGCACTGCCAGGGCAGGCCCTCATGCACACAAACACAAAACATTAAAACAGTGGGATGTACCTTGGCCAGCGTCTCACTGCATCCCAAAATAAAAACCAAAAATAAGAGGCAGAGGGCACACTCTTGTTCTAGCCGTCAGGCCTCCCAGCAGCTGCCGTAGTCCCAGGTTGCTGTCTCCTCCTTGACGACGCACCGTCTGATCTGGAGTTCCGTGGCACCATGCTGTAGGGAGAGGAACGGCAGCTGGTTCGTGTTACCCCGGCCCCCCACTGCTACCGGTCACACACACCCCCAATGCTTCCCCGGGGTGCAGACATTCCTTACAACGATGAGTCCACTCCCCGTCCAGAGGTGGGAAACCTGGCTTGAGAAAGTAAAAATCCTGCCACTTATTTGTTCCACCCATGCACTGCACCAACTGAATTTAATTAGCACAACTCTTCAGCCAGGTAGAGGAGCTGATTAGTGAAATCACCTTGTTTAGTGAATGGCTAGAACAAATACATGGTAGGACTTTTACTTTCTGAAGCTGGGTTTCCCACCTCTGTCCCCGTCTCATGCCCGGCACTGGGGGGTTCAAGGCTGCTGTCTCTCCGCCTGCTGTCTTCCACTCCCCCGGCTTTTATCAGTTCCGGCCCACGTTGCTCCGCCTCGGGAACCGCCGCCAGGAAGGCCCGTGGTCCACTCCGCCTCGACAAACAACTCGAGACAACACAAACCACACACCCAGAAATAAAGTTCCCGGTCCGCGACCTCCGGGAACTTAAGAAATCCAAACAAAAGAAACAAAAAACCCCAACTGATTCCCAATACAGCCAGCTCCGCAACAAGAGAACTAAACCAAAAACCCGTCTAAAACTCCCCGCACGTAGAGCCTTCCTCCCCGGCGTCCCTCCCAACTAAGCTTCGCCACCTTCCTAAATACCTGCCCAGCGCCCTAATCAGAAACAAGGAGCAGCTGCGAGCCTGCACTCCAGCTGAAGCTGCCACCCAAGAGCTTGTAATCACCAAGTTGTGGTTGTACTGGAAAATGGATGTCAGGAGTGACACAATGCCCGGTTGGTTCGCCCTCCTAGGGTTCCGCCCGCCACAAGAACGCCAAGACAAGGTGAGTAGGATCAGCACTTTTTTTTTTAAAAAAACAATTTTAACAAAAGAATTCCTAAAATCAGACGCCGGTCAACCTACTCACAGCTAAGCCCCTCCCCCTGCCCTTCTGTCCACTCCTGTCCACCCCTCCTGGTTACAGACAGGCAGGAACGCTACCCAACCACACAAACGAAAAAAAAAAAAAAAAAGAAATCCCCACACACCACTCACACACCCTTCACCCTTAAGCCTCACTGCAAACACCCCGTGAACTGGCGTCCCCGCCCACCTGGGCATAGGGAGAGAGAGACCGCTCTGTTTCAATACCAGGGGAGTGCTGCCACTGCGGAGGAGGCTCCTCGCACACACACGCGCGCACACACCACAAGACAAACGAAACGAAAACGAAAGTATAAGGGGGACGTGGCTCGGCCCGCGCCACAATGCCGGGCCTCGCCTCGTCCCAAAAATAGAATAAACTCCAGACAAGACCCCCGCGCCACTCCTGCGGGGCTGGCGGCTCCGGCGGCGACGCACGTCTTCTTCCCGGTAATAACCGCCGGCTCCGCGGGATCGCACTGAGGGAGACACAGTTCAGCAGCCGGTCAGCCCTCCCTTTCCACCCGTGCCGGTGACTCACGCATTCAGTTGATGTTTCGCGGTGTCACCTCCCTTCCAGCTAGGGGAACCACCTCCCAGCACGCGCTTCCACGGGGTGGGGGCTCTCTTCGACCCCCGGCTGCGTCCGGAACCAGGTGATGTTCTTCCCCTCCCTCAGGGACCCGCTGCTTGAGCCCTCTTCGGTCGCCGCTCTTTGGAAGCCGCCTAAAACACACACACACGCAGACGCCCACTCGCCCCAACACACCAAAGCAAAAAAGGAAAGAAAATAAAATTAACAAAATCAACCACTCAAATTCCGCTCCGGGTCGCGACTCCCAGAGCTCAAACAAAGCAAAAAAAAAGAACAAAACAGCACACCAAATGAATCCTAAACTCGCCGTGCGGCACGTTCAAAAAAAAAAAAAAAAAAACCTAATTCCACACTAAAACTCCGTGTGTTCCCCTCCGTCGGCGTCTCTGTTGCTGCTCCTACTCACCTGCCTATAAAGCCCCGGCATCCCTTACAGCAGATAGGCAACAGGTGCGGAGCACGCACCAGGCAGCGAACACCGTAAATCCCCAAATATTCAATTTAGTATTTAGCCCTGCTACATGCCCGAGCCCCCTCGCTCTCCCAGAGAGTGCAGCGCGATCTATTGCCGCTGTCAGGAGAAACTCCTGACATGGACTCAAGTAAAAATGTTGGATTACAAGTTTGCAGCTGTCGTTGTATTTATGTAAATATCAATCTACACATTTGTGAATATTTTTTCTGTGACTTCACATTCAGAACACAAGTTCTCAAAATCAAGTTGGATCTGTAGCATAATTTCTGTTCTGCATTCTCTTCTTCTTGGGTATAATTTGTTCTGCTACTTCCCTGTTAACTCCTACAAATCTTTCATATTTAGTGGAGATGTCCTCCCCTTCATCTTTCAGCACAACAAACCTATTCAGCAGTCTTGGCTTTCCTTAAGCTCAACTTGACTCTAGCAGATACCAGTCTGTGATTAGACCTGAGGCTTGCAAAGCAGCTGTAGGCTTTCACATTCTTCACACTGTTGATCCACTTTTTCCTCATTAAGATGTAATCTAGTTGTGCTCTGTTGCCCATTGAACTAGTCCAAGTCCATTGCTTCCCCAGGTGTTTCACAAAGTAGTTGATGCCTACCACTAGGCCATTCTCAACTATGTAGTCCATGAGGTACTTCCCATTTCTGTTAGTGTCGGTGTGATAGGGGAACCTAACGTGGTCAGGCCCCAGTCTTGTGTTGAAATCCCCGATTACAAAAAGCACATTGTGCGCAGGTATGCTCTGTGTCACATCAGAGATGTTTTGATAGAAGGCCTAAACTACGCTGGAGTCAGTAGAATCAGTTGGGCTATAGCCCACCAGTGTGGAGGTTGTGGGAAACTTGCCATCTGCTAACTCCACAAGCATTATTCGGTCATTCACAGGGAGGATCTTGGCTAGTGCAGCATAAGCTCTTGCTGAATATGACTCCTACACCACCATTTGCAGCTCCCGTTCGATTTTGGTATACACTGAATGTAATTGTCAGGAGCCACAAACACCAATGTTGGCCCCCACTACCCCAGCACAGGTTCCCCCAATAGATCCGCCCGCCACAGACAACCGGGACACTAGGAGTACAGCTACAGTGACTTTAATAAAAGCAATTCAGGCAGGGACGGCTCGCACTCTGCTGACCTCCGCCTCTCCCCCCACAGAGCCTGGAGCCCAGCGCGAGATTGCCCTTCCCCACACAGCACTGCAAGTTTAGGCCCCCGTAGGATATCCCCGTGCACTCACTCACACGCCACACCGTGACCATACTGACTCGTCTCCTGCGCCGGCCCTCGTGACAGAGGCGAGACCCCTCTCGGCCGCCCAAGGGGGGGTTACCACACGCCACTGAGGAGTAGGTCCTCACACACACACACACACACACACACACACACACACACACACACAGGCAACACAGCCAGTCACGTCCCTTACCACACGGGGCACCTCCCCGATTCGCCTCCTGCCCAGCCTGGGGCGTTATCACTCCACCGTTCTCCAGCCTCACTTCCCTTCACCTTCCTCAGCTGGCTTCCTTTGCCTTGCCTCCCCCAGGCATCTCTCCTGGACGTGGTCAGTGTCTGCAGCACTCCCCACTCGCTCTGATATTAAAAGAATTCCACTCCCGGGATGTCCCACCCCCAAATTAAACCTAAGAAGAAAACAAAAGAAAACGAAACGAAACTTCAAAGATCCGCAAAAGGAAAAAGAAGCCTGGCCAAAAACACCAAACAAAACCGAAGTAACCAAAAAACCAACAAAAAAAAAACAAAACCGAAAATAATTCCCCCAGTAAAACCACGAACAGAGCCTTCCTTTCCCGAGCTGTCCGACCCCAACTTCCTGAATTGTCCTCCTTTTATACCCGCACTCCTGGTAATAATGACAATTCAAAGCAGCTGCGAGTCCCGCTAGTTTGGCAGCGGCAATAGTTCAATCGCCCCGGCTCAACAATGCACCCACGGTTCCCAATTAATATTCCCAAGCAAGAGGTTCAACAAGCGGCGTCTGTCAGCTCACCTCCTGACATAATAAATACATGGTCCAGGATCCCTCTTTCTTGCAATTTGTCCTGTTGTATAAATCTATGTTCTTGTACATCTTGAACATCCACATTATTTCTCATACACTGATATGCTAGCTCTTTTGGCTGCCAGCCAATCTTTATTAGTGTCTGGACATTCATTGTAGAGATAATAACATGTTCCTTACAGTCCAACAATCTTCGCGTCAACCTTCCACCAGAATCAAACTTGCACCTTCCTTGCGGCTTTGAAGACAAGTCCTCATAGACTGTTGGAGCAGAGCTGGCATCAGTAGACACGTCATTATTAGGGACTTTAATCCTAGTGTTATACTTTGGTTGTTCCATCATTGATTTACAAGGTCAGGCGAGGCAAGCCGGGCCATCTGCAGGGCTCACTGGAGCGGTGCTCCCCAACCATTATCCTGTTTAGGGTCATCTGCCTGGTGAACATGTCATATGATTACTTAGGGCGGCTGTGGCAAACAGCAAAAAATGTCCTGCAGCCTGAAGTTTTCCTAGTTTAACCCATACTATCTGGGCCCCATAGGTGGGGATTTATGTTGTTACTGGCCAGGGCGTGTTCCACTTGCTGGTGGGCCTGCACCAGTGAACTAACGGAGCCTCAATTCTTCCAAACCAGATCCTCGTCAGCCACCTGCTCCTGGGGGATTTACCATTCTTAACCACGAGGAGGTGAGGTTGACTTAAAACGGAGAGGGAAACCTAGGGGGGCTACCACGGTCACCGCACTGCCTTAGCAGCCTAGGCCCTCTTGATCCTCGGTACTGAACAGCGGTTCAGTATTCAGAATCAGGTGTGTTGTGCTTCACTCCCCCATTAAAGAACAGAGATACAGCAGTTTTAAAAACATATTTTTCAAAAATGGAAGTGAAATACTCCCACTGTTCTCACCTATAGTTTTGAATGGGGGTAAAATTAATGTTTCTTAAGTTGTCATCACTGAACCAACAACATGCTTAGAATGTGCACAAGGTATCCTCTGTTTTGGTGTCTAATTTATGCTTGTAGACGCAGAATTGACAGAGATATGGCTGTTTAAGAAACATATTTAACAAGTGCGGAAGTGAAGTCCTGAATATCAGTGCATTGGGCTTGCTGTCTCCCTCTCCCCCTCCCTCTCAGAGCAGTGAGTTCACGTGAGCTGTCTCTTATTGGCACCATTGATGATATGTAAATGTCTGAATGCAAGCAGGAATATCAACATTTAACTTAGAGCGGAGCATGAACAGAGCAACTATTTTGTCCTCATATTTCACAAACCGTACACCACAGCACTAAACCAATGACATGGTTAGAATGTGCACAAGCACAAGTGTACCTCTATTTTGATGTATAACTGAAATTTCATGTGAACACATCCCTCCCCCTGACTCCTCTATTTAAGTCCTGTGTAATCCATCCTCCTTATAAGGAGGAGCTGATGTCAACTCTGTGTTCTTCCTTCTGCATTTATCCCACAGCACAGAGGGAGGAGGGACTGCTGTTGTACACTGCCTTCAAAGTGAAGTGTTAACAGAGATCACAGTGAATACAACATACAATGAGTGTACTAATAGGACTGCTTTTCATGACATTACAGTGGATATAAAAAGTCTACACACCCTTATGAAATTGCAGGTTTTTGAAATGTAAAGACAGAAATAACAACAATGTAAATGTCAGGCTTTTTCCATCTGTAATGTGATCTTCCAACATACAAAAATCCAGAGAAAAAACAAATAGTTAATTATTAGGAACATTTTAAGTAAAAAACTATAACACCCTGATTGCATAAGTCTGCACAACCATTCATAATGGGGGCTCTAGCTGTGTTCAAAGTTAACCAATCACATTCAAAATCATGCCTGTAACTTTTTTTGGTTTCAAAGGCTCTGTGTCAAGCGTCAGTATAACAGACATCAGGAGAGGACTTCGAAGCCAGCTGTAGACTATTCACATAACTATAAAAATGACTACAATCCTCACAGCAAGCAATAACCACCCAGCCAGAACATTTTGCACAACAGGTGGTAATATTTTTTTTCCCTGCAAGCATTTTTAAATCATTTATATAGCCTCAATTTGATCACTGTCTCAATTAAAATTAGATAGATACACTTCTGTTCTCTTGTGCTGGAAGTTTCTCTGGATAAGAGCATCTGCTAAATGAATGTAATGTAAAATTATCTTTAATTTGAAAGTGAATTTCAGTCTCTGTATTACAGTTCAGCAAAAGAACATTTAAACACCCAGAACAAAGAGGAGACACTTAAACCAGCATCTAAACTGTTACTCCAAGTTCTTCCAACAGCTGAAATGATGTGCTGGAAATACAGCCTGACTGTTCATATCTGCACCTCTACAATTACTATCAAAACACTAGCTGCCCATGATTAAAGTCTGTCTTTCAATACTGTTGTTGTGAAGGAGTGTATCTCATCAGTTGTAGAACGAGCTTCTGGTGTTCTACTAGATCAGGTTAGTTTCACTGTCAATAGCCAATGAGTGTTGGTGTAGTGTTCACTCTCACTGGTCTGACACTGTTGCTCATTCAGCTGGAATGGATACACATAGGTTCTATTGTGCTGGAAGTCGCTCTGGATAAGAATGTCTGCTAAATGAATGTAATGTAATGTAATGAAGAGCTGTAGGACACCCTACCAACCACCCTAACTGTCCCTCTTGCAGCTATCCAACGCCAAACCCTTCACAAGCACAAATATAGGTAAAAAACTTAGCAATTGTTATTGAAACAATTCACGAGTTGTGCACAGCCCTGGCTAACCCTCACCCTAGCCCTAATTCCAGAATCCACCGAGGTCCCTGGGCCTGCGGCCAAGGCTGGATGAGGAGGAAGCTGAAACTGCAAATTTATGGGCTTGACACCCATCCAGTTATGAAGAGCGAGCTAATCCTGTACTGGTGGTGTGGGTGTGACACCCGGGGTGCTGGCGAGGTGCTCAGTGTACTCACCTGTCGACAGGTCCATGGTTTCAGCGGAGGGATGGTGGGCAGTGGAGTAGTGGGGTTCCTGGACCGTGAGGAGGAAGGGAGAAGAAAGAGTGACCAGTGCAACTGAGGAGTTCAGGAATGAACTGAGGCTTTGGGATTATTTTTATTTTTGATTATGAGATTGTCTTGGGTGGAAGCTTCTTAGGAAGAGCAACATCCCTCGATTTTCATTATGTTTGGTGTCTGTAAGCATGTCTCGAGCTCTGCTGTTTCAGACAGGTGACAGACTAAAAGGGGAGGTCACTTTCGGGTCACAGAATATGTAAGAAGCTGCTAGTTTACAGTTTCAATGGGTATGATGTGTGTGTGCTGTAACCCGTCATATGGTTTACGGGCCTCTCTGTGCTGTTTTGCCCCGGTGGGAGTAGCCATAGCCTTACAAATACATGTACATGTACATTTGATGGCTAGTGTGCTTACCTGAACTTACCTGAACTGAAAGCACTGTATCATCAAACTGCATGTGAATAACTCCTACATGTGAAAGAGACATTATTATGACAATATGATACAAATCTAAACACTTCACATGTTACCCCCAACGGAGACAGTAAAGTGATAAAACTTTCAATTGCTGTACTCTTTCTTCTTTGTGCAACATAATATTGGGCAAACTCACTGCCATGAAGACACTTAATTTACAGGATTTCACAAGAAAGGCTTCTCTTTTGCATTGTAAGTGTAAGTTCTTGTAGTGTGTTTATTGTCATGATTTGTTGTAGTTGTGGCTTTAACTGCACAGACAGTGTTAGAGGATGCCTATATCTAAACAGAGACAGCTCCAACAGCAGGTCCTCTCTCACTCTGAACAACCTGAGGGCTGAGGGCTGAGGATACAGCTGTGTATTACTGTGCCGGACAGCCAGTGTTGGAGAGTAATGGGAGAGCCACACAAAAACCTTCCCTCAGTCTCTAACATAGGAATAAGACTTAAACAGTTGCAGTCAGAGAAATCATGAGCAGATCCACAGTATCTGAAAGCAGGGGAGTCTTTTTCCAAAAGATATATTGTCTGTATTCTTTAAAGGAAATTGTATGAGCTGTGAAAACCCTTAAAATCTTTAGATTTCTTCTGTTCCACTTATGCAAACATTTCCTTTGCAAAGTATTCCATTGTCATTTATTAATGATTTCCTGTCATTCCTCAAGCTCTGAATCTTCAGTTGCATTAACATAAAAGATGAAGATCACTTCAAATGACTAGAACACACTCTTACAACTAGAATCTGCAAACAAGTATCAATAACACTCCATCCCTATATTAGTGTAACCCTACAGAAAGACACTGCGATTCTGAAATATATGTTCATCCACATTTCAGTTGTGTTTGTAGAAATGATGGTCCAGATCCTCTTCTGATGTTTCTGCTGATCTCTTCTAATTTTTTCAACCTCCGCTGGGATCTGCTCGTAACCATTTTTTGTTACATACAATGTCTACTTGACCAATAATTTTGCCATTGAAATCAAGCTGAATCATTGTAGATTCTGGAATCTGCAAACACAAATATCTGCAAAATATTATTCATTTCATTATTTTATACCTACATATGACACACTTCCTGTTATACACAAAATAAGTCTGTCTCTCTTTGCTCTCTGTATTTAAACACTTTCTGTCTGTTTATGACCTCAGCAGCCCCTGAGCCCTGGAGAGTTGAGAAGAGCAGCTCACTCCACTTCATCTTCAACACAAACCATGTTTTCTGCATCTGTTTGAGTGTTGCTGCTGCTGGAAGCTGCATCCTGGTCACAGGAGCATCACCTGTAAAACAGGGAGGAGTCTATGTGTGACAGTGGGAGTTACAGAAGTATTGATAATTGTACTGGCTGCAGCTTCATGTAAGTGTGCATATGTTATTTAGATTGCTGTAAAATTTGTTCACAGTGTTGAACTCACCCAGCCAGGTTCTATGGTTGTAAAGCCAGGACAGTCTCCTGTAAAGTCTCTGGGTATTCTGTGACTGATAGCAGCTATGCTACAGGATGGATTCGACAGCCTGCAGGGAAAGTGCTGGAGTGGATTGGAATAATATGGAGTGATGGAAGCACTGATTACAAAGATTCTCTTAAGAACAAGTTCAGCATCTCCAGAGACACCTCCAGCAGCACAGTGGCATTAAAAGTGGGCAGTCTACAGTCTGGAGACACAGCTGTATATTACTGCTCCAGCTACACACAGCGGGTGAAAGTCATTTGAGAGCAATAGAAAAAGTGTTTCACACTTCATTAATCACAGTCACCATGTTGGTCTTGATATTTCTGTTCAATTCTGTGTAGTTGTGTACAGCAGAGGAGATGGTAGAGAGAAGCGATAAAGAGGGAGAAGTAGGAGTATTGCTGCTGAGTGTGGAAGGTGTAACTGCAGGAGGGAACTGTAGAAGAGGTGGAATGAGTTCATTATTTCATTTAACTAGTCTTAATGAACTAGAGCAGTTATATGAACTGTAACAGTAATTTACACTATTATAATCACAAGGTGTGCATCACTTATGGCATTATAATCACAAGGAGTGCATTACTCAAGCATTAATATGGACATAGACTGTCTCCTCACTCCCTGTATCTGTCTGGCTTCTTTATCTGCACCACACACTACAGAATTCCTAGAACCGTGAGCTAGTTTCCACAGCCATACACCCCAAATATGAAAATGCTCTATGCATGTAACTATGATTATGACCTAAAATACAAATGCAACAACACATCAAAAACTGGTCAAAACAAAAGTAAGAGAACTTGTGATTAATAATGTAATGGACTTACAAATGAACAAAAGCAGTAAACGAATTACAGAACTCGAAAAAAATTCAAGGCTACAGGGTACAGTCAAAACTGTTCAGAAAGAAATCTAAATGTCTGTATATATGTGACTGTGAAATGCTGAATCCTTATTTCACTTGATATATCAGATTTTCAATAATAAGCTCACTATGCACCCCCTACATGTAAACATCAACAATGAATGTGACATCAGCATTATCATACATGCAAAAGTCTACACAGAAATGAAATCATAAACTACATATGCAGTGAGCATAAGAAATGCTGCCCGGTCTACCTAATACCGAAAATAAATGCTTCACTGCATGACTTTTAGCAAGAGGCAAGCCATGAAATGTTTTGCACATACAGTAAAGGGGCTAGTGTTTCAGATTGGAAATAAGGATATTTTATATGTTCTATGGCCCTTTTGTGTACTTATAGGGTATCCTTGGTGCACTGGATTGGGTTGAATTGAAGGACTGGTATCCTTTTCAGGGTGCTGAGTGCAGGTAAGATTTCTGCCCCTCTTTCATATCCCTACGACTCCAAACTCAATATTCAACCACTGATGATACACAAATGGCTGTATGAATGAATAAAATGTGTAATTGCTATTTCATCAGAACCAGTCAGATGTGACTCCTCTATGTAAACAGAGTGTAAATCTGCCCACCCAGTGAGGAGGAGCTCATGCAAACTCTGAGCTCTTCCTTCTACATTTACCTCTCTGCACTGAGGGAGGAGAAGCTGTTTTTGGAGACTGAGAGTAGGACTGTCATCATAGCCTGTTTTAACCAGACTACTACTGATGACAGTAACAACAATGCATAACAGGTATGTTCTAAGTATTTTTAAGTAATTTACATGAACAATTTTTACTTCATTTTGAGCTAAATGTGTCCATTTGTTTTACAAGCATTAAAAGTCAGACACTGACTGAGGATGAACCAGCAGTTAAAAAGCCTGGAGAATCCCACAAACTGACCTGTACAGTGTCTGGGTTCACATTCAGCAGCTATGCTATGGGCTGAATTAGACAGAGTCCTGAGAAGGGACTGGAGTAGGTTGCTTACATTAGTTCAGGCAGTAGCTAAATCTTCTACTCTCAGTCTTTTCAGGGAACAGGTGTCTCACAGTGGCAGCTGGGTATTAGTCAGAAATGACTTGATATACTGTAGATTGAGCAAGGTTTGAATCTCCTTATGGAACACAGCTAAACACTGAGCAGTAATTCAAATAATTGACAGAATACACAACTACAGTTCATGTACAACCACAGATATATGTCCTTATGAAATTGCTTATATGTACATCCACATGGTACACAATGACATAAATTACTATTACTCAGGCTACACTAATGTATGCAAAGTATATTAAATATAAATATAAATTAATGAATTCCTCAGCATTTTCACTGATAATTAAGTTCTGTGTTGAGAGGAGCTGTTTTCTGTTCTCCGTTTCCCTCCATGTGAGGGCAGAAGTGCTCTTCGTACTGAATGTATTAGGCCGTTCTCAGTATTACATCCCCCAAATCATGTCCCCTGTGTTTCCATATTGGGATTCATTTTATTGTGCACAGAAATATTGTGAGGTGATATTAGAATTTGAAAGTAGCGATAATTTACCAATTCTAATTGCCCTCCCATAACACAGGATCAAAGTGTCATTTTCCCATCATCTTTACAGTGGGTACCACAATATTTTAAACAAAATGGTGGTCTCTGAGCTGTCATGGCTTTATGCTCAGTGTGAACACAACCTGTGCTCATGGCTGTCATGACACGTGTATTGCACATAACATGTACTAACATGTACTTGAGGTCTGGAAAATCCTGACACCTAAATTTCAAACATTAAAAATCCTGATATTAATTTTCACAAAATATGGTGCTGGATTCCATTAGTTTTTCTTTTAATTATATGTATTACATGTGGACATTAATCCCAACAATATATACCCTAGAAACATAACCAACCTAAACCCCTGAACACTGGCTCAGGCTGACAGATTAAACTGTGAAAACTCTTTGAGTTACGAAATATAAAGACAGCACAACTCAAAAACTCAACACAAAAGCATCCATGCTTACCACACATTAAATCAGAGATATGAAGGCCACATGTAAATGAAGTATGTCAGATTTAAAATGTTATCTAAATGACATAATCAATCGACATATCTTGTGATTTAATTGACAAAAAGTATTTTAAAAAATTAAATTTTTTAATATCAATGCAGAATTACAAAAATGTTGTAGAAAATAAATGCTTACCTTAAAACTCGAATGTGACTTTAAAATACTAAAACATATACAATCACAATAAATAAATCTCAACTCTCACTTTGCAAAAAATCCGAAATAAATAATAAATAACACATCTAGCGTTACATTGCACAAATAGCACCGATTTTTCGAATTTATCTAACAGAGGTTTATGTCCAGCTAAATCAAATAACTTCCTATGATAAATGAAAGAGCAGAATAAACATGTAATTAAAACTTTTTTTTCTGTCACAAATTGTTAAACCTTTTCACAAAACCTAACGTTTCTACACTATATTAAATTGCAGATGGAATTTGTTATATCCAGTATTTGAATTCGATCGTGGTGACGCAAAATACCTTACTTTTTGCTACAAATTTTAACAGGATATTTTATAACATATAAACATACGTAGACGTGATATTTTACGTTGATAATAAACTGGCACTATATATAAATGTGGAGTAGTTGCTATGTAAACAGGGAGGAGGTTTTTGCTGTGGTGTGGATCACTGTGTATACGTGGGTACCACAGTGATTAATAATGTGATTACGCCATACAAAAACCTCGCACCCTGTGAGGACAGTTTTAAACCCTACTATCAGTTAAATAACTCTCCATCAACAAATGCTTTACACTCCCGATCACTAAATACTTCACTCTTTTACTTTATTTAAACTTTTTTTTCATTAAAAAATATTAAGACATTAAATTCTGTACTGACCATGAAAACCATGACTAAACAAAGTGAAATGCAAATTGTACTGCACAACACTTCAGAACAGAAGTAACATGAATATAAAAGTTCCTCATATACTATAGGCATCAAATTAGACCGAAATATTTTATTGTTATTGAAATGATAGTGTGTATGTGACATCCTTCACCCTGTGAATGGCAGTTGCTGTATTGGGGAAGAAGGCAGAATTTAGTGGGCAGGGTTTTTGTGCGAGTGTGTATCACTGTGATAACTGGTTTGGGGTAGACACAGTGATATAACGCTGTACAAAAACCCCATCTCTGAGAAAGCGCACTACTGATGAAATTTGAAGATGAAGAAACACCAGAAAAATGATCATAATGTGCTCCTTTATGTTGCACATCACATAGGAGGATCGGTTTATAAATATCCTGTTTTATTTCATTCATTAACAACACTTGCAAGGGAATGGCATCTGGATTGATCCTCTCATCAAGGTACACTATATTACTATGTATACACTATATAATGTATTTTTGGAGGGAAAGAACAGTAAGTCGTGATGCGAAACACAAATGATTGTATTTCTATAAACATGTTTTACTTAAAGCGTCCTTTAGCTGGTATATGTGTAAGGAGGGTTTTTGTATAGCCTGCTGTAGTACATTTACCACTGTGTTACTACTACAACAACTACTTTGATTACTGGGGCAAAGGAACAGCGGTCACGGTCACATCAGGTAAGACTGAAATTAAGTGTTATCATTGAAAGATAAATAGCTGGAATTCAGGTTCAGTTCCGATATATTGAGTGAAAGCCTAAAAACCGGTTTTCAACGGCTGCATTTTAAAGGACCACATTTAAGTAAATGCTTCTCACAGACCAAGTAATCATTTAGCTATTTACATAATTGTTATATTCTGCGGGAATTTCTACAATATCTTACATGTCTATTTTGCGGTTATAAATTATTTGCACATAAGTCATAAAATATGACTTGTTTTACTGCATATTCATGATCTGCTTTGGATTCCTCTCCTACCTGAGGTAAAATCTGTGTTTTCTCTCGTGTTTTAATATTTAAGACAAAACCAACTGAATTTA
Source organism: Megalops atlanticus (assembly GCA_019176425.1). Lineage (NCBI taxonomy): Eukaryota > Metazoa > Chordata > Actinopteri > Elopiformes > Megalopidae > Megalops > Megalops atlanticus. The sequence continues at coordinate 13,563,251 of CM032875.1, read as the reverse complement.
TTTCACTTTAATATAGCCTCGACTGGCTCCTGCCATAATCGGTGTTCAAAAATAATTCACTTCCATTGTGCGGTCTGTTGCTTTTACCCGTTTGCAAATAATTCAGAACTGCATTTATGAAGCAGTCAATATCCGAATCTACTCTAAATATGCAGCAGTGCATTTTAAAGAGGTTTAGTTTATTTCGACTGTAGTAGAGAATGTAGTGTTTGTTGTGTCACAAGTCTGTTTGAGGGAAAGAAACACGGGTGACTTAACAAGTAAGAATATTGTATATAAATGTCTGTAAATAATCTCTACTAGTGCAATTTTTTATTCAGTGTGTCTTGTGACACGTTGTGTACACCTGTAGTTGGTGTAAATGTAAGTGGAGTTTTTGTACAGCCTGATGCAGCATTTCTACCATAACTGATTACTGAGGCAAACGGTCACTGTCACATCAGGTAAGACGGATTTTTTTTCCTCTTTACAAATAAAATATGTTGAAAGGTAACACAATTAATAAAAAAGGATTCTAAAGTGCTTGAGAGGACAACAGCGAATGTAATTTTCGAGTTTTTGGTCGGCTGGTTTGGCATTTTTCCCCACTTATTGTTTAAATTCAGTGTCACATAAATCTAACATTACTGAATTTTGATGAAAATATGCATGCACTTTAATATCAGCAATGCGTCTCGGTTTGTGAAGGACTTGTAAGAAAAATTAAAATAAAAATTGAATTAAAATGTATGTATCTTCATTCGGTGCATTCCTAAATTTGAAAACTATCAGAAAATTTAAAAACTAATAAAATTATATTCATTTAATCGACTGAAGACACATAAAATAGGCAAGACCTATACGCTTGCATTAAATTGGCCATCTAAAAATGTTCAGTGATTAAAATCAGCTTTGCAAACTCATTAGAAATATAGAATCCAATTTAAATATTTTAGCGGAAAATGCTGTAACAAAAATCTGTAACAAGTACTGTAAGTATTAGTCTAACCAAGTCTAACTATTGCATATGTATTTATAAATATTATGACTGATATTGTCAACTTATAAATTAGATTTTAACAAAAAATGGTTTAACTAAAAAGTGATTAATGACAATCATCAAATACACTCAGATTTACACACGGAAATGTCAAGACACACAACCCTCGTATTGTCACTACTTGTTTTTTTTTTTTCATACAATCATACAAAATATCCTGAAAGACACGTCTTTTGACCCTGTGGCAAATATATTCTGAGTGAGGGTCATATCATCATTTGGTATTTATGAAATTCGAAGTATTGCATGTATGAAACACATTCCAACAAGCTTCAACTGAATTTGCATCCGTCTAGTTATTTTCTCTTCATTTTTACTTTGGTGAATTACTAAGCACTTTTTGTTGGCATAAACAACATCTTACGTGATAGTATTTTGCCAGGCAGGAAAAACATACTTTTAACGTTAAATGTCGTTCTTGTAAAAGTCTTAATTCCTAAATGTATAGTCTTGTCGAAGAAGTTAACCTTTTTCTCCGCATGTGTTCTGATCATCTCAACTTCATGAGATATTAGTTTTTAACTTCATGAAATTAATAGTTTTGACGAGTAAAAATGAATATTAGTATGTCCATTTTTCACACAAAGTTGACGTGTTAAACCGAATTTCGTGTTTTAACAAAAAATGTGTTCAGTTTGACATTTAACGTGTACTTAGTCGGATCATTTACGTGGCCTTTGCATTAAATGAAAAGTTTGTAGGCATATGCGCTTTGTTTATTTTGGAAATTTAAATAATTGGATATATCTATTAGTTTTTCTATTTTAGACGTTTAAAGAATGTTTCTAAAAAAAGATGAACCTGTTGCGGAAACCAGTGCTTGTCGGAATGATTTACCCCATGACCTGTAAAAATGTGTGTTTAAAATTGGGTGAAAATACGGCAATGAACACTGATCAGTCGAAAGTGTTCTACTTAGAAATGGAACTTCGTGAAATATGCCATTTATTTTGTGTATTATGAAGTGGCCATTGTAACTGAAACAGGATTTGGTGTGTTGTTACATTGTTTGTCAGAAGTGACGCTATCACGTAATTTTTTTTTCTAAATTAATGTGTTGGCCGTTACAGTATGTCACAGCCTATTTATATTTATTTCATTTGATTAACATATTGTTTACTTCGATCAGTTAATTATTTTTAACTCTGAATCAACCATATCAAATCCGTGGATCCGTCCGTATTCTTCATTTAATTCTTCCGCGCAGTGTTGTCCTTGTCCTAAAGTTACTGTATCCACATAAGCGTATTGTTATGCAGTACAGTCACACTGGTAGAGACCTGGTACTGTAACTCCTTTTGTAAGTAAATTTGAAAAAGATTTCAATTACCATTTTTGATTAATTAAAAAAAAAAATCAATAAAAGTGTGAAAAATGACAAAAAGGAACAGAAGCATTATATAAACCATAATATTGGTAAGGAAATGGTCCAAATAGACATCTATTATGAAGCTGTCTGTGTGAACTGAAAGAGCAAGTAAAAAACAGAAGAAAATGTTTCCAACCATTCACAGTCCAGTCTGTTTAAAGTCACTGGTAGATGCACAGGCCTCATATTTCATACATCTGATTTTTATTGATTTTTTTCCAGGCTCACAGACGCCACCAACATCCCTCTTCCCTCTTATGGCATGTAGGTCTGAGGGAGTCTCGGGGTACATGACCCTCGGCTGCATCGCTAGCGGATTCCCGCCTCCTTCATCCTTGACTTTCACATGGACAGACCCCAATGGGAGATCCATGTCTGACTTTCTCCAGTACCCAGCGGTGCAGAGTGGAGGGTCCTACACAAGGGTCAGTCAGGTCCGTGTAAGAGAAGCTGACTGGGACAGTCAGAAGTCTTACAAATGTGCCGTGCGGCATCCATCACTTTCCAGGGAAAAGACTCAGAGCATTCAGAAACTAGGTAGGAGATTTTTTTTTTCCGTGTGGGAAAATGTAACAGTGAAATACTTGCTTACTGGTTACTGGTAAACATGGATTGCATTTTAACACAATCTTTTCCCATCCAATCACAGGCAGGTCTTTAATAAATAAAAAACTTCTTCAATCATACATTTTAAAAGATATTGACCTAAAATAAAGTTTAGAACTGCAGCTGGCTTATTGTCAAACTGTTGTGGTTGTTTCAGGCAATTTACTTTTCCTCATAGAAAATAAGGCAGTATAAACTATAGCATGGTTGCTTCACATTTATCAGAGATGAAATACTATTGCTCTATCTATCAATTTCCTGCAAATGAGAATAAGTCCATAGATGCTACTTGCAAGTCTTCGTAAATGGTTGGAATGATAGCCAAGAGAGTTTAGGAGGATTTCTTTGTCTAGATTCATGACCTTCATGAGCTAAATAGAAAACTACCAGTGACTCAGGGTAAGGTAATTCCAGACCACCAGTTCTAAAACAGATCTAGACTCAAAGGTGTCTTCTAATTGGCAAGTACCATTGATGTATAGAAGTACTGCTACAGTTACAGCTCCTTTTGTTATGATGAGCTGAGTGCAGCATTTTCTCATATGTTTCCATGTGGATTCTAGCAGTGACCCTGTATCCCCTATTTTTTGTCATCTTAAGTTCCACCCAGGTCACCGACTGTGAGTTTGCTGCCAGTGTCCAATGACGTCCTCATTTGTGTCATACGGGACTTCTACCCCAAGGAGCTGGCAGTGACTTGGAAAGTGAAGGGCAGAGATGTGACAGGATCATCCCACACCTGGCAAACGGAGAGGAAAACTGCAGATATGTACTCAACCAGCAGCATTCTGAAGGTGGACAGGACCACCTGGGACAGCAATGCAGTCTACACCTGTGAGGTAGTGCATCAGCAGAAAATCTTCAGAGACACCACTTCCAAAGGTGAGAGTGTACACTACACACAGTCACTGGGCCTGGACATGTAGACTATATCAGTCCTCGTGTTTCTCTCTAGCATTAGCATCCAGAAAGAAGAAAGCTGATTCTCATTTGTCACAAATGAACTTCAGTGCATTCACACACACACACACACACACACACACACACTTGTTTACTCAATGTCTTGAAAATACTTTGTCTCATCCAGAGTCACTACAACATATCACATTAACTTAATTTGTCCTTCTCTTCCATGCAGAGGTGTCCTCAGACAAGCCCTGTGTAGAGGTGACCCTGAAACCCCCAAGAGTGAGAGAGATGTTCATTAACAGCCAGGCTGTGCTGGACTGTGACATCACCGGGGCAGAACAGAAAGCAGTTACCACAGCAACAGTGACCTGGACAGTGGATGGAACCGTCATCAACAGTAGAATTGCCACTCCAAGCGTTGCAAAACAGGACGGCCATCTGTACAGAAAGACCAGCACTCTCACTCTGGGACAGAAGGACTGGTTTGATGGGAAACAGATTCAGTGCTCCGTCCAGCAGAGTACTAACAAACTTCCCATCAACAAGGCTGTCAGATTGGAACAAGGAAGTAGGTTTGACACAAAAAAACACTTTCCATATATCCAATATTCTGTGGGAAATTTTCTGTTGAAAGGTTAAAATGTAGCATTGCATTACATTTTTTCAACCTTGTTCATACCATTTATACAAATCTGTTTAGGACCAACTGTAAATTTCTGTTTTCTGTAGCTTCCATATTCTCAGTGTCACACATTATTAAGGTCAAAACAATTCCAAAGATTTCCCTAAAACATATTTTACTGTGCTGTTTCCAAGCTTTCCAACCACTTATATTTAAATTTTTAATTTGTAATCAAGTACTGTCAGGAATGTTTCCATATTTTAAAAGTGAAGCATAGTAATGATTCAATAAGGCAATCATTTCCCAAATTTCTGGACAGTAGGTGAATTGGTCAGATAAAGGCTTTATAATAAACCCAAGGAGATCTATATCATTTTTTAATTTCAATTTAAGGTAAATCTTCACCCACTGTGCTCATTCAATCACCCACCGACAAAGAGACAGAAGGACAGACAGACGTCACACTGATGTGTCTGGTGACCGGCTTCTCTCCCAGTGACATTTACATCATGTGGCGCATTGATGATGGGGAGTATCAGGAGGGCATCACAGGCCAGACATTGAAGACCAATGGCAGATCCTCTGTCACCAGTCTCTTCACAGTCCCGACATCAACATGGAAAAATTCCAATTTCACCTGTGCTGTCAAACATGCCTCTATGAGTACCGGCTCCTCCCCTCTACTGAAAACAGTAGCCAGAGAACTGGGTAAGTCAAGTGAATGGAAAGACTTCATTTTTTCTTGTCAGTTTTGCAAGTGATATATGCCTACCCACTCAATATCACGATCACAGTGACATTACAAAATTGTTCTGTCAGCTCATGAGAACTGAATTTTTAAAATATATTTGAGTACAACATAGTGTTGTGTGCTGTGTCTCAGAGAAGGTAACATTCAATCTATGGACAAAAATGAGTTTGTTAACAAACCGGCTTCAATACATGAACACATGAAAATAATCTTGGCCAAACTGTTTTCAGTTTCAGCACAATGTTCTCAGTAATGACATTTGTTAAGAGCTTTCATTACCGATACTGGCAAAGCTAGATTATTTTCAGTAAGTGTTTTATTCTTTTTGACCCCTCTGCTCTCCATCTCTGATCTGTCCTTAGACAAACCTTGTGTGGAGGTGACCCTGAAGCCCCCAAAAGTGAGAGAGATGTTCATCAACAACCAGGCTGTGCTGGACTGTGACATCACCGGGGCAGAAGAGGCAGCAGTTACTGCAGCAACAGTTACCTGGACAGTGGATGGAACCATCATCAAGAGTGGAATTACCACTCCAAGCATTGCAAAACAGGACGGCCATCTGTACAGAAAGACCAGCACTCTCACTCTGGGACAGAAGGACTGGTTTGATGGGAAAAAAATTCAGTGCTCTGTCCAGCAGAGTTCTGAAAAACCTCCCATCAACAAGGTTGTGAGATTGGAACAAGGAAGTAGGTTTCACACAAATAAGACACTTTCAACATTGAATATTCTACAGCAAATTTTCTGTTCAAAGTTTAAAATTCAGCTTTGCTCAGAATTGAAATACATTTGTGTCAAGCTTGTTCATAACATTTATACAAACTGTTTTGTACCAACTGTAAATTTGTTTTTTTTTGTATTTTCCATATTTTCACTGTTACATATTTTTGAGATCAACACCATTCCAAAGGCTTCCCTGAAAAAATAGTTTACTATGCTGCTTCCAAGCTTTCCAACCAATTAAATTTAAATGGCAATTTTGTATGCAAGTACTGTCATGAATGATTCAATATTTTAATTGTGAAATACAGTAATGATTCAATAAGGCAATCATTTCCCAAATTGCTGGACAGGAGGTAAATTGGCCAGATAAAGCCTGTATCATCAACCCGAGGACATCTATATCATTTTTTTTTTATTTCAATTTAAGGTAAATCTTCACCCACTGTGCTCATTCGATCACCGACTGACAGAGAGACAGAAGGACAGACAGACGTCACACTGATGTGTCTGGTGACCGGCTTCTCTCCCAGTGACATTTACATCATGTGGCGCATTGATAATGGAGAGTATCAGGAGGGTGTCACAGGCCAGACATTGAAGACCAACGGCAGAGCCTCTGTCACCAGTCTCTTCACAGTCCCGACATCAACATGGACAAATTCCAAATTCACCTGTGCTGTAAAACATGCCTCTCTGAGTACAGGCTCCTCCCCTCTACTGAAAACAGTAGCCAGAGAAATGGGTAAGTCAAATGAAAAAATCAAAATAAGATTCATTATTTATCAGTACAGGACCATTTCACACCTCAATTCTTTTCACAATCATACTAGTATCTAATTCTGACTGTATGCTGAAATCAACAATTATGTGTGTTTGAAGAGAAAAGAGCAATGCCAATACCCTGATTATCAAAGAGTAGAGCCTCCGTTCAATGAACAAAATGGCGTTTATTTTCTGGTAGCCATCGATGCAGACTCAGGACATCAATGTGGAAAAATGCTCTTCGTCTTAACTCAAATTGTCCAGATATTACATTTGAGAACTTTCATTACTCATACTGCTTTTATTAGAATTGTTCTGTGTTTTCTGTTCTTGATCCCTCTGCTCTCCATCTCTGACCTGTTTTTAGAAAAGCCTTGTGTGGAGGTGACCCTGAAGCCCCCAAGAGTGAGAGAGATGTTCATTAACAACCAGGCTGTGCTGGACTGTGACATCACCGGGGCAGAACAGGCAGCAGTTACTGCAGCAACAGTGACCTGGACAGTGGATGGAACCGTCGTCAGGAATGGAATTACCACTCCAAGCGTTGCAAAACAGGACGGCCATCTGTACAGAAAGACCAGCACTCTCACTCTGGGACAGAAGGACTGGTTTGATGGGAAACAAATTCAGTGCTCCATCCAGCAGAGTTCTGACAAACCTCCCATCAAAAAGGCTGTCAGATTGGAACAAGGAAGTAGGTTTCATGCAGATAAGCCATTTTCAATATCATGTGTTAGATTTTGTAATGAAAGGGAAAACTGAATGCTGAACTACATTTTTATTTGAAAGCTCATTCATAACATTAATATCAATCTGTTTTACACCGGCATTTCTGTAGTAAGAAATGGGTTCCTCACAAATAAGACTTTTTCTGCTGTTTTGAAACTATAAAACTATTAAAATCTGATGACCATATATGGTTAGATCCTGTTTTCTCCTGTTGAATATAACTGATGACCTTTTTGGTTATTCTGGGAGAGAAATATTGTTGGTTGAGGTGGAGACCATGTTGTGCCAGCTTAGGAAATGTACCGACTAGCTGGACGGGCCAGCTTGTTAAAAAAAAAAAAACAGCTCTGCAAAAAAATGCAATACTAACACAACACCGCACAAGTTAAAGTAGTGAATGAACTTCAGTTATAAAAGGAGGAAGTACATTGGTGATTAATTTTATTTGCAGTGTAAGAAAAATTATGCAATTAGTTCCTAGTTTTGGCATTACTTTTGCATTTACATTTGTTAGCATTGCATTAAATATTTGTCTTAGAATTGGGAATGAATTAGGATGTTGCAATTGCTATATTTCTCCCCTTACATCATCCATTGAGATCTTTCTATTGAACACCCTTTTCAGATAAATCACCTCCTACAGTGGTTGTACTCATGCCATCTGAAGAGCAACTGAAAAAGACAGAAAATGTATCGCTGGCCTGCCTGGTGACAAGCACCTCTGCTAATGATGTCTACATCATGTGGAAGATCAGCAATGGGGACTATCAGGAGGGTGTTACAGGTGAACCTGTGAAGAATAACGACAGCACCTACTCTGTCACCAGCCTGCTGAAAATCACAGCATCACAGTGGAAGACCTCTCACTTCACCTGTGCTGTCAGACACGCCAACATGAAGAACGATTCCTCTCCTGTGCAGGACACAGTATCCAGAGAAATGGGTAACTCAGTTGAATGTGATTGATTCTCAGTTGGTACACTTCCCAGGTGAACAGACACCATTATGACCAAAGCACTGTAAGCTGTGAACTGTAACATCTCATACTGAAACATCAATAAGATCTCACTCATTACATTCAGTTAATTTTACTCAGTTATAAGAGGCATGTGTGTCTGACCTGTGTAATATTAGTTCTGTGAGTCTTTTGCTTTTGTAGTGGAAAGTGTACACATTAAATTCAGGTATAAAACACTCAAGAATACATATTCATCCCTGTCACACTATATAAAAATTAAAACAAATAGTCCATTAACAAAAGCAAATAATTTGTTATCCATCCTAAAGTAAATTTTAAAACATGAAGTTGTATGAATGAAAATTCTAACTCAGTAAATTGATCTCGACACAATCAAATTCCATGTCTTAAATATCTCGAGGCAGTAAGCTGCCACAATTTATTTGACGTAAACTCACAAAAGCCCATTAGCATGTACACTGTAGCACAATGCTGACAAATGATGTAGACATCAAATTCATTGTGCTTCCACATTGCCCATCATTCGACTGTGATTGTAATGCTCTGCCTCTATACTTAGTGAAATTGGGATCTTATGGGAATACATCTTTGCACAGTGTATCTCTGTATTTATCATTGCAGGATGGTTGGTCTTTGTGGTTCTTTGTTCACCTGATTTGAGTGGCATCTTGTTTTGCTTATGTTGATGTATCCTGTCAAGTGACTTCTGTCTTGTGTTGTATCCTCATCTTAAAGTCACTGATCTCTGTTCTCTGTAAACAAACCAGTTTTTAATGGATTGCCCTCTGTAATGAATTCCCCAAATCATCAGTTTTAGATCAGTTTTAACTCAGCAGTGTGCATGAAAAATAAGACCCACGTCAACTACAAGTGGATATATTATCACATGTTTAAATAGCAGTCATTTCCAAATATTTTAATGTAAAAAGTAAGTCAAAAAGTAAAAAAGAAAGCCATTTTGGGAAAACTGACCACAAAATGCTTATGTAATCAGGATATTGTATACAATATAGACACTATATAAAGAAATATAGAAAGAAATAATGGTTTGTTTTTAGTGTTTGTTGCTTTGTGAAATTTGTATAAGTTCTTGTGATGTTGTACTGTCTTGTAAGATTCCTGTGTTTACTGACTGTTGCCGTCCCATTTGTTGTTGTCTTTGTCATTTTTGTGCTCTCAGTGAGGCAACTTCTGAGAACAGCATCTCTGACACAGCTTTCAAGCAACTGAAATGCTGCAAATTCTATTCATTTGAAGGAAATGAAAACTAAATAAAAGACTTAAGTGCATGTGAGATTATATAGTCCTCTCTTCCCTAATGAGTCCAGAGTGTCATTGCTCTTATGAAGAGGGTGATTTCTGGACAGGCACATTGCCAGGAAATCTTCTTTTCGCCTTGAGGTTTTCTTAAACTCTGTCCTCAGTTAGGTTGAAAACCAGTCAGATTATTTACTGGGTGTGTTTTACAGAGTAAACATATAACAGCACCGCAAGAGTGCTGTGCAAGCTTGTGCTACTGACTCACACAGTAAAAGTAAGAGGCTTTTATGCAAAGTATAGGAGGTCATTTAGATCAGTCTTTATCCATATCAAAACATTCAAATGGGTCTTTTCTCATGGATGTATAATTTTCAGTCCTAGTACATTTTACTAATTGCCTTATGACCTGTGACTACCTTATTCTTACTGATTGCTTGCAGTGCCATTGACTTCACTAATTTACAGAAGTTTAAACAATAATGACCTTTATGCGAGAGTCCTTCTTACCAAATAGGAAACAATCATTAGGTAACAGATTTATTTAAGGAGCAATGACAGCAGCACACCTAGAACTTTATGCAACTTTATTCTGTTTCCAAGCCCACTTTATAAACCACTACTGCTCCACTCAACCTAGCAAATGACCTGGAAAATGGTGAAAAGAAGCTGTATTTGCATTAGTATTTTTGCCAGTTTCAAAGCCATCTTAGCCATACTTCAGCTCCAGTTTATTTTGCTGACAGCATGTACAGGGTGGCATTTGTCACATACACGACATCTGTGTGATATTTTTTTGTCTTTCTGAAACTTGTGTCTGTGTGTAGGGTGTGTATCTGTATTGTGTTTTGAGAAGATGTGTGCAACTTCAGATGTAGTGAGCCATTGGATTCGCAGGCTTCTTTTGTTACAGTGTGTTGCTTTTGGATGATTTCAAATACTCACTGTCAAAAATAGTTTCAAGAAAAACTTGATGAGGACACTATACTAATATAATACATAAAATATAAAAAAATATATATAAAAAGAAATCATGATTTTAATATGTTGTAGCTTTTCAGCAGTCCAGATGGCCTGAGTGTTTTTCTCTCTCCTCAACCCCTCAGCACTGCCCCCAGAGTCAGAGTCAGAGGTTGTTGTGAGCTGCAGTGAGGAAGATGAGGAAGAGGATGAGCTTGGCAGCCTGTGGTCCACTGCCTCCTCCTTCATCATCCTCTTCCTCTGCACTGTCGCTTACAGCGTCCCCCTCAGCTTGATGAAGGTACTGCAGCTGCACTGGTGTGCGCACTCTCATATGACACACAATGAATCAGACAGTGGATACAAGATAGAGCAGATATACCAAACCCCATAGTGCACTAGAATGACTAGAAAACAATATCATAAATATACAGAAAAAAATCTCTAATAAATCTCATTGTTTAGGATGGTAAAAGAGTAAATTATAGTATGACAGCCATACCAGCACATAGGAATGGGGACATTAGAGCTAGTTTTGAGTAGTGAGAACCAGGCAGGATTCTATTTCTGTGTTCCCTACCTGCAGGATTTATATACTTTATAAACTCAGGGGTGTTTCAGAAAGTGCCATGGGTCAGATTTGACCTGCTATATTTTTTTTTTTCTTTCTGCTTATTTTCAGATGAAGTGATCGTCAAAGTATGTGAAGAACAATGATAATATTCAGGAGCACTATTTCAAATTGCATCCGAAAATGTTGTATTGGAGGTAATTTAATGATCTTTTATGTAAGTGTGTGATTCTGCATATACAGTGTCTGAAGAGAACTGTCTTTTTGCATGTATCATTAATAATTACCATATATTTTTTATTTAAGTTACATCTCTGCTTGTGATCATGAGAAAATAATTTTCTAGTCACAAGCTTATGAAGCATATAGGCACCTTCGGAGTCAGTAGTTGTGATGGGACGGCGAGCGGCAAACAGGTGACGACAACAGAGATTGGGGTGAACAAAGTATTGCCGCACTCCCCCGCTTCCTCATAGCGAGGCGGATGCGCCCGTTTGTGTGGAGAATTCTTTCTCCGTCACAGTAGTATAGAAGTGCTACCGCTCTAACAAAAAAATGATTTAGTATTGTAATACACATGTTATACCATCCTTTTTGCTGATATGAGGATACAGTAGCTTTTACTTAGTTTTGTCAGTAATTGTACCTAAATCAGATTGTTTGTGTTGTGGTCAAACACAGCTATTATGCAGCATTTCTGTATGAATCCTTTCATGATTGTAAAAACATGCATCAATCACAAAATAAAACTGCAAAAATATTTTTTTTTTTTCCTTTGGTGTCTTGTCTAATGATCAAAATATGTAAAACTGTGTCTTTGTGTCTCTGACATCAATGATAAACAATGACTAAATCTTGGATTTAATAAATACTGCCCATACCTTGTAAGACATAACATCCAGATTTAATAATTTAGATTTAATAATTTAATAATTAAACAGTACATAGCTCAACCTACTGTATGAACTGACAGAACTGCAGACATTTTGATTTAAACTGAATGGGAATATGAAAGCAAATATGGCCAAGAGAACAGAAGTCTCACTGTGTTATTGAGCCCTTCTTTGAATCTCTAAACAATTTTATGTGCACACATTTTTCTGAAGGTGAGGGTGTGACTTGATCAAATTTGCTTTCTAGCTCATCTCAGATGAGTTTGAAGTCTTTCAGTTCTCCAAAGATAGGCTTGTGTGAAAAACGGTTTCCTTCTCTTTTTCTCTCACTCTCCTCTCCCCTGTGTCCACACCTGCAGCTTTGAAACTGTTACAAACTGACATTTACTGTTTCAGACTTCCTCGAAGGAATACTGGCCTTATTTACAGTACCTCATGGTATTGGATTCCTGGACAGAGGTCAAGACAGTAGTGTGGAGTAGCTGTCTGAGCTGGTGACCCTATAGTGCAAGGCTACTTAACACTGGTCCTAAAGAATTTCATCACATCATAATTCTGACTGTATGGATATTTAAACTCATATTAAAGTCAGTTTCCTCTCCCTTTATTCTGCTTAAAACCCTCTCTCTGCTAGCATGTGCTGTTTTATCCATAACTAAGCGGGCATAGCTTGGCTGCTTCATTTTCCTCTGTGTATGCCAATAGTGTAAATATTTGTCACACCCACAATCAAGATCAGCCTGTGGGCCCCATTTGTTTCTCTCTTTCCCTTTTTCATTGGTCCCTTACAGCGGAATGCTGTTGAGATCACAACTACACATAATTTCTTATAGCACAATACTTTATTCTAGAAGTACACAAGGCAAATCTGAAGAGATTGTGCTACTGTGCTACTGTGTCTGCGCCCCACTGCTTCAGATGTTAATAATGTTGAACAGCAGAACTGTCTCCCTCTGTGTAAGTTTAGTACCTTCCCAAGGTAGTCCAGCTCTTTGATTTAGACAAAAAGACAGATCAGAGGTGCTCTCAAGGCATATCTCTGGTTGCCATCAGGGGATTGATGGGATATTTTCCACTTTTGTTCTCACCAACAGATTTTTTTGGTAATTTTCCATGCAATTAATAGTAAACTTTTAAAATTTAACTTGAATTTAACTTGAATGGATCACTTATGTTCAATTGTGCTAGAAGTCACTCTGGATAAGAGTATCTGCTAAATGGACAGTATCTAATGCAAACTGCCACCTCACTGCATATTGCTGTTAATGAGGTGTTCAAGTAGGAAACCTTTCTGAATCAGATAAGCCACTGATCACATGCCATTGCTTCTACTCATATCACTGTAAGGGATTTATTTTTTTGTTGGTAATGCACCATAGCTTCTCCTTTAATGTAACATTCACTCCAACCTATATAGGAAACCAGTCTGTGAGACGTATTTTGTCATCGACACTATATAATTCTATATCAAATTATAGTCGGTTGATAAAAAAGTCTTCCCTCCACCATGCTTTCCAACTATGCTTCAATAGGTCTGTTGTTTGCATGGTGTGTATTGAATTATGAAACTGTAAAGCTACTGCACCTCTACCCCCCTTGTTCTCTCAGCAACCTCATTCATTTTTAGATAATCTTGATTCAAGTAACTCATGGTGTATCCCTGAAGCACCAGGTCTGAGTATTGTTAACATTCATTTACTTGGCCTTGCTGGTCACATACAAGGTTTTCTTGCTAAAGAGAGTAGAACATGATTTACACTGTGTTTTCTTTGATTTAGTAAATATAATTGATATCTATACTGAAGTATACGATGATTTTGGTGCCTGTGACTAAGAACAGTGTGTCTTTGGGTTTGGCTGTTTGAACTCCTCTCTCTGTCAGCCAGCTGTGTCCAGCTCTATATTTGCATGCACTGCCTCAGTGGTTTGCTCTTCGAGGCACAGAAGCCCTGCTGTGGGGTATTTCTAGATGTTCAGTGCAGGTGTTGTTCTGCATGGGTGGAAGGATGGTTCAAAATATCTACATTTCAGTTTAGGTGGGTGGGTGTGCATCTTTGTGTGTGCATTTCTATGATTTGCATGAAAAGCATAAAGGCAATAATGTGCATCCAAGCTTAGAGTTTTATCGCTTAGTATTAAATTTTTACATTTGCTTCTTTTCATAAACACGAGGATGTTTCTGGATGCTTTTGGAATGTGGCCATAACTCACACTGTGCCTTGTGATACAGGAGACTTTGTTGGAAATTTAATTAAATAATCATAAAACAAAGCAAATACTGAACATTTGAATAATTTAAAAGTGCTGTATATGTGTGGAGGGAAGGAAGGTATTGACAATTTTAAGGCAGCACTGAGTGTGATAACTTGTATATCCTTGGGGACATTTACTGTGATGTAATATAAGGTGATTTATTATGATTTTGATAGGAAGGGAACAGTATATTCATTCTTTAGGGAAATAATCCCATTTCACTGAATATATGGATAAATGGAAAAGTGAACAAGTGAAAATGTATCACAATCCCCTGCATGGAGTTCCATGAACACTGTACATTTATACAGTAGCAGTCAAAAGTTTGGACACACCTGATTAAGATAATAGGAAACATGCATTCAAAGACATGTTTATCTAAAGGCTTAGGCTTAAATGCTTGAAATTTGTTTCTTAAACAAATATAAATAGAAGTTGATGCCTATGTATGAATTTCTTCCCAAAAAAAAGAAACAAAAAATTATTTTTGATTAACTTTGAATTGTTTAACACTTTTTTGTTACTGCATAATTTCACTTGTGTTATTTCATAGTTATGATGTCTTATTATTCTAAAATATGTAAAGTGGTAAAAATAAAGAAGAAATTCTATGAGTGGGTCTCCAAACTTTTGACTAGTACTGTAAGTCAAAGAGTGCACTTCTGCATTGTAATTTGTAGTCATAGTGGAAGATTTGCATGCAGCATAAAAAAATGCAGGCAAAGCAGTGTATTTTTGTTAACTCCACCCCACAGAAATGATTGTATTTTTTAAAGTAGCTTTCTGCATTCCCATCACATCAGGTTCAATATTCTGCCAAGGATGTATAACACATATGTTGTTTGTTCATTATTAGATCTTAAGAGTAAATGCTGATGCCAAAGTGTTCAATGAATCATCATTTCTAGCTGAAGGATGTCTCTACTTACCATAGTCAGTTTAAACCAGTTCATTTTCAGCCATTTGTAATTTCCAAGAGTCCATGTGTGTCTACTTTGAAGCATTTTTTGTGCACAAAAAGGAAGAGGATCACATGCACTGTGTTTGCTTCTGTATGTATGTGTGTGTGTGTGTGTGTGTGTGTGTGTGTGTGTGTGTGTGTGTGTGTGTGTGTGTGTGTGTGTGTGTGTGCAGGGGGTCTTCCAAACCAAGCACTGGGCAAGCACAATCCTTCTTGGTTTTAGCCATGAGGTAAGAGAGAGTTGCAGGGTGGTGTGGCTGCTGGGAAGGCAGATTCTCTGTAGAGGTAAAGTAGGGCTTTATTCAGGCCTCTTTTACTCTGATCTGCAGTGTTTTGCGTACTACAGGAGAGATGGGAGCACCTTGCACACTTGTAGTGTGTTCTGACCCCTAGAGGACAAAGTTCTCTCTAAAGAACAAGAGAAGTAATGTAAGTGAACATCCTCATGTTTGTTTTTCTTTTCCAAAAGATGTCAGTGAGACACACACCTACCCATTCTGTAAATATGCAGTAATTCAATTATTTAGCTGAGGCAGTGCCACACTGTCCCGTCCATTGGGCACAGACACACCATTGAGTCAGCTAATTTAAAACGATCATGTTACCAGCTCAAATTATACCACTTTCTATTTAGTTCTACTTTTGACCAGTAGATGTCAGTATCACTCTGAAAATAAAGAGAGGTAATGCATCACCTTGTGAAACACACAATTACAGAGTCTTTGCATTGAGTATGTACCATTGTAGTACCAGCAAAAACTGTCCTGCATCACAAAAAGGTCCTGTAGATTGACCTCTGTCAGATATGAGCACAGAGGATCACACAGTGCTCTCTGCAACCCGCTGTGTAGCTCCATCGTTCTGCAGTTGCCTCCAGCATTCAATGTACCCTACCGACGTAACATGTCGACAGTATCAATGGGGATTTTTTCATAGAAGGGTTCTGGCTGGATGTTTTCACACTGGGTTGTCACTGGACTCGATACTGAGTGGGTATTCTTCCACCACTGACTTACTGCCAGCCTTCTTCAATCCTGGTCTGGGATTGCCACAGTGTCTGCAGGTTTTGTTTTTCTCAGTAACCTAGTTTGTCTTATTAATGTTTTAATTGTTTCAGTCTTGGTGTAGAAAGAGGATGAAAATGGATTCATACTATTATACATGTTACGTTACTTATCAGTAAATGTAAAATTGTAAAATGTAAATGTAAAACTGTTCAGGCCGCCTCAATATACTGAAAGTATATAAATTAAAGGTTGTATGATTAAAAACATATTGTGCAGTTAATGTATCAAACAAAGTGCATTAATTCCATGAACTAGAAAATTCCAGATCCAGCTCCAAAGCATTCAGTGTGAACAAAAGTGTTTACAAAATGTTTACATTTTTTTAAAACTTTCAATTATTTAGTTTTTTATTACTTTATTCTAATTTATTTTTTGGAAATTTTTTGGAAATACTCCACTTGATTTCAGTGAATTCAGAAATTATCAATAGTGTCAAATTCAAATTTTGATACATTACATTTGCCCAGTCCCTCCAGGGCCAGTTCTCTATCACCAAAGACTCCTCCAAGAACCTGCTGCACTTACAGATGAAAAGCCTGAACAGTGAGAGCACATCTCACACCCAGAGTCACTGAAACTCATCCATACACTCTCTCTCTCCACACCACCAGAAACCAAGTGAGTTCTTTATAACATCACAACTCAAGATCAACCACATCAACATTAAAGTCAAAATGTGATTTTTTTCATCAGCATTCAAAAATATTAATGAAAGCCACATGACTGAAATTGCTCAATAACACAATAATTTCTTTACTATTGATCATCACCTGAACAAACTACACTTGTTTTCAGAATATGTATTTCCACCTTCAGAGGACAGAGGTTTTGTTTGTCAGTCATACACATAAATTGTGAAACAAATAAATTGGAAACAAACAATTGTGAAATAAAAAATACTGCTTCTCTATTTCAGTTGTTTTTGGCTTTTAAAGCTGTCCAATATATACCACCTCCCGTCCTACGCAAAACAAAGATTTTTTTAGATACTAATCAACACATAAGGACTTGATTTCAGCATTTAATCTCTAATAATTATCTCTCAGTAGCAGGTGCAATTCAATCCTTGAATAAACATGCTTATTAGAAGAACCGTTTAACACAGAGAACAAGACAAAGTTTCCATTATCATTAGTGTCTGGCTCCACATTACTGATTAAGAATACTGAGGGTGGATGGATGGGGTTGCTGACTGTAATTTCATTTACACACATCCCTCCCCCTGACTCCTCTATTTAAGCCATGTGTAATCCACCCTCCCAATAAGGAGGAGCTGATGCAAACTCTGAGCTCTTCCTTCTTCATTTATCTCACAGTACCAAGGAGGGAATGCTGTTGCACATTGCCTTCTCCGAAGTGTTATCAGAGATCACAGCTAATACAACAATGAGTGTATTAACAGGGCTGCTTCTCATGACAACATGTTTAATAGGTGAGTACTTTCAGTATTTGACTTCACTGGGTGAAGCTTTGAAGTCTAAAAGTGTGTTCTTTATTTCCACAGGGGTTCAGAGTCAGACAAATACAGTATAATATCACTCTGTCTTGCTTGGTTTCTTCCTGGCCGTTCACCATGTAGTGTAACTAAAAATTGACTTTTCTTTTAATTACAGCTGTGCATAGTGAGATTGTACTGACTGAGTCTGAGCCAGCAGTAAAAAAGCCTGGAGAATCCCACAGACTGACCTGTACAGCCTCTGGGTTCACATTCAGTAGCTACTGGATGGGCTGGGTGAGACAGGCTCCTGGGAAGGGACTGGAGTGGATTGCTTATATTAGCAGCAGTGGTGGGGGCAGCACATACTACTCCCAGTCAGTCAAGGGAAGATTCACCATCTCCAGAGACAACAGCAAGAGTCAGCTGTATTTACAGATGAACAGCCTGAGAGCTGAAGACACTGCTGTGTATTACTGTGCCAGAGACTCACAGTGATAGAGAGTGAGGGGAGAGCCATACAAAAACCTCTTCCCCTTTTTCATGCACAGCTATTGTATAGAGTCCTTAAACAATTATTGAATCCATGCAGAAATGAATAACGGAAAGGATATTTGCTTGCAGCATTTAAAATGTGGACAATACACTTGTTAGGTAAACTGTAATGAAATATGTTACTTACTATCAGAGGCTACATAATTCATATTATTTATATTACATTTTATTCTTCCAGATGTTCTTTCTTTTTAGTATAAGCCTACTGAGCTATATATATTAAAAAAAAAACCTCTTCCCCTTTATCACAAACAGGTAAACACAGTAAAGTGTAGGTTCCTGAAATGAAAGCTGCTGTACAGACAGAAACATTGTTTCCACAGGGTGCACAAGCAGGGATGTATGGTACAATGTTTCCATCTTAGCCTATGCTTATTTTCATATATTATACATATTATACATGTATCCAAAGTTTATGATGCACGCATATGAAGTTAGTACTTGGCTAATCTAATAATGCTTTGTCAGTGATTGCAGGAGTGTGCAGACTGAGAAGCCTCATGACAGTGGGGAAGCTGGGTTTACAGGGTGCACCTTCAGGGATGGGGAAGGGGAGATTATTTAAGAGAGCTTTAAACGTTAAACACCCTCCTATAACAGCTGTAATGCAATGTCATTTAGGTGTAAGAACCCATAAGCTACATTACAAAAAGACAAAAACAAACGAAAAAACTTCTTCACTACAATGTCCTGTGCTCTTATATTTTTTTCCAAAATATAATAACATCAACTCAGGAAATGACGTTTTATTTTTCTTAGTAAAAGCATTCAGTTTTTTCCAATATGACCTTTTGGTAGGTGTGTCCCGTCAAACAGCACAATATCACCATGGAATGTTGAGGTATTTTGATAAAACTATTACTTATTTGAACATATTCCAAACATTAATTTGTAAACATGAGGGAGGTCACATTTCAGGTATCTGTGTCATTTAATCACAATTTTCTTGATCCCATGAGTGCAAGCACACATCAGCAAAAACACATCGTTCCATTGCAGTTCTCAAAGTGGCCAGAAAGGGTCTGAAAGGGACAGCAAGGGATTTGCATCTCAACATGAACAAGACCATAACTGTCTGTGTTTCAGTTAAGAAGTGATTTCTCAATTAATTTTTATTTTAGTACTGATTTCTCACATTAATGCTTTGTGTTGTAGGGGTAACAATTTGTTTATGAAACAATCTTGCCTTTTCGCCAAAGCCTGGAAGTGTCTTCCAACATAAATGCAGAGCAACCCAATACTGCACCCACTAATCCATGATGTTAGTGTACATGCTTCAGTTTTTATGGCAATTTCACAAATAACTTGTTTGAGTCCGAGTACAGGCAGGAAGTGGAAAAACTGGAGGCCTGGTGCAAAGTTAACAACCTCTCTATCAATGTTAAGAAAACAAAGGAGATGATTGTGGACTTTAGAAAGTCTGGCACCACCCCGCACCACCCCCCCCCACATCGGGGGAGCAGCTGTCGAGGTGGTATCCTGCTTCAAATACCTGGGGGTGCACATATCTGACAATCTCACCTGGAGCACCAATTCGACCAGCATAGTGAAGAAGGCCCACCAACGCCTCTACTTCTTGAGGAGGCTGAAATGCGTGGGCCTTGGCACCTCAGTCCTCATCTCATTCTACAGGTGTGTGATTTAAATATGTTACTTCTACATAATTCATATTATTTATATTACATTTTATTCTTCCAGATGTTCTTTCTTTATAGTATAAGCCTACTGAGCATCTTCTTCCAGATGTCCAGATTTCTTTAACTTCCTGCATCATCATGTGGTACGGTAACTGCTCTGCTGCAGACAGACAGGCACTGCAGCGGGTGGTAAAGACTGCACAGAAGATCATCGGCAGTAGCCTACCCACCATTGGTGATATTTACAGCAGCAGGTGCAGGAAAAAGGCCTCTTGCATCATGAGGGACTCTATCCACCCGGCCAACGGACTGTTTGCCCCCCTCCCTTCAGGCAGGAGGCTACGCAGCATCAAGGCCAGAACCACAAGGCTGAGGAATAGCTTCTTCCCAGACGCCGTGAGACTGACAAACTCTGTGACTCAATGAACAATTTTCTCTTTGACTACTACTCTGCTCACTGTACCCATATTTATATATTTATTTAAGTATTTATCTTTATGGTGTGTTATTGTGTGCTTCCTCTGTTTTATTGTTTTTCCTGATATTGTCACTATTATTATTACTATTCCGAACCGGGACCTGAGTCCCTCATTTCGTTCCCTGTCATGCACAACATGTCCTGGAATGACAATAAAACATCCTTATCCTTATCCTTAACCTCGTATAGAAAGGTGACGAGAAATGGAAGACTAGTGAAAACTAGTGGAGTTTTACTTGCAGCCTGAGCAAAGTTATCTTTCTCTATAACTCTGTAAAATAAAAGCTGTATAGTAAATACAGGGATGGCTTTGATCTACATCAATGCATCAACATGTTCCACCGAGCAACCCACCTGGCCTTCATCACACAGCAAGGATCATTTCTGCCAGCAGTCATTACTGTGACACCACAGAAAAAGCACGTTTACCATTGTATTTTTATTTTGAGCCATCAATAATCAAGATGATGGCTTCTCAAATAATCGATTAATCATTAGAATATTTCAATGATTTAAAAAAGAAATGTTGCCATTTAATAGAATACAGTTATTCTTCTCTTATTTATGTTAGTGAACCATTTCTCATTTAAGACTCATAGTGACAACCATCCCCAATCAGACAGTCTAAGATCAGAAGAATAATATTTTGTGAGTCAATAATTAGAGACTAGCACACTGAAGTATTGAAACATGCTATATGGTCATATTCCATTGTCTCTGGCAAAAGTTTTTAGATTGCACTCAAGGTTATGAATTAAGTGTGAGTCCTGTTTTCACTTTAAGTTTACAGTTCAGTTCCTACAGGCCTTTCATTGGCAAAGCTGAAAGCTAGTAAAATAAAACTCATTTTCACAGTCTGACCTGTACAGTTTCTGGGCTCACATTAAGTATCTACTGGATGAGATGGATCAGACAGGCTCCAGGGAAGGGACTAGAGTGGGTGGCTGTTTTGGAATATGATAGTCATTCTTGAAGATACTACTCTCAATTTGTTCAGGGAATATTCACCATCTCAAGAGACAACATCAAGAGCCATCTTTATGAACAAGCTCACGTATTTATGAGCTGAAAACAAATATTTATTGGCCATTTCAATGTTTTCCCGTCATTTAGAAATGTGATATATTCAGTAAATGGCTCCACACACTTAAAATACAATAATCATTTGTCACAAATATGCAGACTCAGTCAGAGCTTGGGCAAAGCAGACATACCCACATCAGTGCAGCTCTGTAAATGTCCACCAGGGGGCAGTGTGATATATTTATTCAGGAGAATCAAACCAGTTTCTGCTTGCAATGTCAGTTTCAGTGCATACATTAAGACACAGAGGGAGGTGACAGAGGGAGCACACATCCTCTCAGGCCCTCCCCTCAAGGTTGGGCCATGCAAACATTCTCTCTGCTCCAGCTCCCTTAAGACCAGAGGTCCAGCCTAAGAGGGCCTCATTCCTCCACTCAACATGGAGTCTCCAGACACTGCCTTGCGATTTGTCCTTCTACTGCTTTGTCTGCACTGTGAGTGAGAAACATACAGCACAGCTCAAACCTCTCTCTCTCCCTCTCTCAGTCTTGCAGCTGTTTACCAGGTTTGTGTAAACTGTATTTTAGACCTCAAATTGCTATTTCTCTCCAGGTGTGTGCTGTGATGATGTGAGGTTGGATCAGTCAGTCTCGGAGGTGAAAAGACCAGGAGAAACAGCCAAGCTCTCCTGTACTGTCTCTGGGTTTTCCCTGAGCTCAAAATACATGCCTGGATACTCCAGAGACCTGGGAGAGCACTGGAGTGGATTGGAGACACAGGCTCAAATTATGCGGCTTCTTTCAAAGGGAGATTCACTGTCTCTGAAGAAGTTTCCCTTGAGACAACCTATTTACAAATAGAGCAGCTGAAGACTGAGGACACAGCTGTGTATTACTGTGCCCGCCGGTCACAGTGGTATGAACCAACAGCAGAGCTGTACAAAAACTCACAAACATACAATTCAAGGACCCTATTTTTTTTTTCCCCCCCCCAAAGTTGGCAAAGATGTACGGTCTGCTTGTTTTTTTTCTTTTTAACATGTTTCTAGAAAGCTTTTAATAAATGCATGAATTAAAATTCTGACAAATATTGCTTATGTGTCTTTATCCACAGTTGTTCATTGTGTTGAACTCACTCAACCGGCTTCTATGGTTGTAAAATCAGGACAGTCTCTGACTCTCACCTGTAAAGTCTCTGGGTATTCCCTGGCTGATAGCAGCTACTGTACAGACTGTCTCTTGTAAAGTCTCAATCAGTAACCAGCGATCTTACAGCCTGGATTCAACAACCTGCAGAGAAAGCTCTGCAGTGGATTGGAGATATCCGTCACACTGGCAGCCCTCACAGAGGAGCAAACAAAACGTAATCATATGCAGTGCAATTCAGCTAAGCTTTGTGCGTGTGCTTTAGCCTGGCATGGAGGATCATGAAGGAGAGTGAAGTTTGCTGTGCTCCTATTGTTACGCTTACCTTAAAGGGGGGGATCTCAAAGCAGGCAGAGTGTGAGTATCATCTGTCTATTTGTCATCTGTAATTTTTGATGAAATGGCAATAGAGTTGATTTTTTAACCATCCTGTCCAGTATCTTGTGAGCTCGGTCAGAGCAACTTGCAAAATTGGGAGAGGGTTGCAGGGTGGCCCACAAGTTGTTACATGTTTACGTCACTGTTGCACATATGAAAAAGCCCTTTTTTTTTTTTTTTGCCTGTGCCATCAAACCCCTGCAGCTAATCCAGAATGCAGCTGCGTGACTTGTCTACACCCACCCTAAATGTAGTCAACTGAACCCCCTTCTCATCTCACAGGATATTTTTCACTTTTACTCCTCAACCAATATACACAGTACAGCTTTCCTATGCAAAATGAATGTCTCTCTTTGCTCTCTGTATTTAAGCATTGGCCATGTCTCTATATGACCTCAGCAGCCCCTGAGCCCTGGAGAGTTGAGAAGAGCAGCTCACTGCAGTGAGTCTTCAACACAAACAATGTTCCCTGCACCTCTGCTGCTGTTTCTGGCAGCTGCATCCTGTGAGTGTCTGTCTCTGTAACTTAACTATATACACCAAAGAATAATAGAAGAATTGTACATCAGAGGCTGTAATTTACATTACATTTATCCATTTGGCAGATGCTTTTATCCAAAGCAACTTACAAGTGAGGTAGCACTTATAATATGGAGCCTATTTAATGAACATGGTGAATTTCTCCTTTTTCAAAGGTATACAGTGTAATGTTGAACTCACCCAGCCAGGTTCTATAGTTGTACAATTTACAATTTGGCATTTCGCAGATGCTTTTAAACCAAAGCGACTTACAATTAGTGCATCAATCAGGTAGAGCTGACTTTGTCATAGGCAAAAGATCACAGTAGGAATGTAAAGTAATTTACAGTACCATGCTCCTGTATAACCTGCAACAATAAAACAGAAATCTGCAAACAAAACCTGCAACATAGAGACAGGGTTAGTACAGAAGATTTTTTTTTTTTTTTAACATAGATACATAACAGAAAGGTTACACAATAGGGGATAGGTGGATTCTGAAAAGGTGGGTTTTCAGGCTCCTGTGGAAGATGTTGAGTGATTCTGCTGTTCTGATTGGGTGAGAAAGGTCGTTCCACCACCATGGAACGAGGGCAGGAAAAAAAAAAAAAAAAAAAAAAAAAAAAAAGACGTGGCCAAGTGGAGCGGCTGCCAGGTTCCTGAAGTGAGGGGACCACCAGCTGCCCAGAGGAGGTTGGGCGGAGAGATCTGGTTGGAGTGTATGGAGTGATCAGAGACTGAAGGTAGGACAGAGCAGAGCCTCTTGTGGCCTGGTAAGCCAGCACCAGTGTCTTAAACTGGATGCGGGCTGCTACTGGAAGCCAGTGAAGTGCAGCGAGTAGCGGAGTGACATGGGAGCGTTTTGGGAGGTTGAATACCAGGCATGCAGCAGCATTCTGAACCAGCTGAAGTGACCTGATGGCACAGGCCGGTAAGCCAGCCAGTAAGGTGGTTGCGGTTGTCAAGGCAGGAGATGGCTAGTACTTGAACAAGGAGCTGGGTTGCTTGTTGGGTGAGGAAAGGGAGGATCCTCCTGATGTCGTAGAGGGAGAATCTGCAGGACCGGGTGACCGCTGCGATGGAGCTTGAGAATGTTAGCTGGTCGTCCAGGGTCACGCCAAGGTTTTTGGCTGACCTGGAGGGGGTCACCACGGAGCCCTCAAGGGTGATCAGAGCATTGATGGTTGGGTTCTTTGCTGGAAAAAAGAAGCTCAGTCTTCTCCAGATTGAGTTTAAGATGGTAAGCAGACATCCAGGAGGCGATGTCGGCTAGCAGGCTGCAATGCGTGGGTGGACCTGAGAGTCGGGCGTGGGTGTGGAAGAGAACAACTGTCTCATCTGCGTAGCAGTGGTAGGAAAGACCGTGGACAGAGATAACCCGTCCAAGTGATCTGGTGTAAAGTGAGAAAAGGAGTGGGCCAAGTATGGAACCTTGTGGGACCCCAGTCTGGAAAGGGCAGGGGCAGGAGACAGATTCCCTCTAGAATACCTGATAGGAACGGTCAGACAGGTAGGATTCAAACCACTTGAGCGCAGATCCTGAGATGCCCATCCCAGCAAGGGACGAGAGAAGAATCTGGTGGTTCAGTGTCGAACACTGCAGAGAGGTCAAGTAGTATGAGGACAGAGCTGAGTGACTTCGCTCTAGCCCAGTGAAGACCTTCTGTGACTGCAAGGAGGGCAGTCTCGGTGGAGTGGCCGGCTTTGAATCCCGACTGGTTCGGGTCCAGGAGGTTATTCTGGAGGAGCTGTAAAGCCAAGACAGTCTGACCATCTCCTGTAAGGTCTCTGGGTACTCGCTCACAGACAGCAGCAACTGTACCCATTGGATACAACAGCCTGCAGGAAAGGCCCTGGAGTGGGTTGAGTGTGTCTGTGGCAGTAAAGAAAACCATTGTAACAAGTTGGGTTAAAACTGGAAAAAAATTCATCACTGACAGCATACCCTGGAGTCACCCCCTCTGCCTGCTCTTCCCACTGCAAGCCCCAGCAGAAACATAGCCCCTCCCTCCCAAAGGATAGCACCCCCACAGGTAAGAGCATACTCCAAATCCACAGCACACAGTGGTCCCCTCATATTCTGGCAGAAAGCAAGCACTGCAATTTCCCTTAACAAGCTGCAGTTGGCACCTCCCTCTGGCCAGGGTGAGCCAGTCCCACAGCGGGGCTGATCAGGTGGGGGTCACATGCTGCCACTGGGAGCGCTCACATACACGCACTCACTTTTACAGAACAGGCGTTGCTGCTGGTCGCCTTCCCCCCGAGCAGCAACGCCAAAAAAAAAAAAAAAAAAAATTAAAAATAAATCTAACGAAAAAAGGAATCCCCAGAAACACCCTCCTGTCCCATAAAATATAAAATATAGTCCTTTGGCGTCTGGAAACCAAGCTCCACGTAGTTGTGCTGCCGGGTGAAATTACGTTGCCTCCGATCTGATCCCTCGCCGCACTCTGCAATTCCTGCAAACGCGAAGAGGGAACTGAGAAGCCCAGCGGAGCCACACACACACGCCTCGTGCAGGACGAAATGCAACACCTTCCTTACGGTAAGCAGGTTGGACGCTCCTGCCATTTATGCCAATCAACCAGCCGGGCGGCAGCTTCTCCTCGGCGGGTCTGCGGTCGACAATCTTCCTCTTCCCCGGCTCCCTGCTCCGGCGACGCTCCGCCCTGCTGAAGTCCCACACAAACACGCAAATAAACCTGAACGAAAAAAAAAACCCAAAGAACTAATACAAAAAAGAAGAGGGAAAAAAACCTTTAAAAACTTAATAAACGCCAAGACAGAGCGCTTCCTCACGCACCCCTGCTGGTTTTTCTCCAGGCGGCTGTCTCCCTTTCCACCCCAACCCGCTGCCTTTTAAAGGCTGCAAAGCTCCCCTACACGCCCAGCTCACAGGTGCCTGGCATCACTCGCTCGTTATTCTGTTACTCAATAAACGCTGTGCCTCGCCCACACGCAACTCTCCAGGCTGCCCAAACCACCGCCCGACATTACAAAGATTCTTTAAAGAACAAGTTCACCATCTCAATAACAATTACAAAACAATAACACAATTTTGTGGTCAATAACACCACAAAAATGAGATATTACATGAGAAACTCCATATGTTCCCCAATGGAGAAAGAAAAGCAATAAAAACTAATATTAATCTATTCTTTCTTCTTTGCGCCACATAATACTGGATAACTCACTGACACAAAGAAACATTACACATAGACTTTTACTTCTAATGTTTCTCTTTTGCCCTTAAACTTTATCTCTTGTAAAATGCAACATCAATACATATTGCAAATCCAGTAAGTTTCATTTTACCATAATATGCAAATGATATGCAGATGTAATTGAGAGTTGTCTTTTAAAAGGGTAGCATCTAAATGTGAACAGTGGGTTTGGTTCACCCACTCTAAGACAATCATGGAAGTCATTGTTAGTGTTTGCCTTTTCATCTGTTGTATAAAGGGTAGTTTTAGAGTTGAAATACACTGTATGAAGACTTATGTAGGACTGCAGCATCGTTGTTGATAATGACTATTGTTTTACAGGTTCTTTCTCTGTCTCTTTGACCCCCTCCACATATTCAGAGATAAAGACCCCAGGCCAGTCTCTGACTATCACATGTCAGACTTCAGGCTACTCATTCTCATGCTGTACCATACATTGGATTTGTCAGGCCCCTGGAAAGGGCTTGGAATGGCTAGGAGGTGATGCCTACTCAAACACCGCAGACAGTGTTAAGGGACGCCTAAACCTAAACAGAGACACCTCAAACTGCAGGTCCTCTCTCACTCTGAACAACCTGAGGGCTGAGGACACGGCTGTGTATTACTGCGTCCGACAGTCACAGTGTTGGAGAGTAATGGGAGAGTGACACAAAAACCTCCCCTCACTCTCTGTCATGGGAATGAGAGCGCAACAGCTTCACTCAGAGAAACCACGGGCAGACCCATGCTGTCTGAAAGCAGGTGGCTCCCTTGCCAACAGCTACACTGACTGAATCCTTTATAGAAAAACATATGAATTGTAAAAACCTCTTTGCCCATCAAATTCAAATTCAAAAGTGCTTTATTGGCCTGACAAATAGGCACTTGTATTGCCAAAGCAGTCATACATGCCTTAATCCCATGCCTTAATCATTTCCTTTTATTCCTTAAGTTTTGAATGCTCAGTTATGTCGATATAAGTTATGAAGATGACAGCACATGACTTCAACAGATTCGTACACTGCCATCTGCCAATGAGTATCAATGTTACTCCCATCCCACTATTTGTGTAACCAACAGAAAGACTGTAATCCTGAGAAATAGTTTCATCCTGATTTCACTGATGATTTTAGGAGTTTGTACTGAAGTGACTGAATTCACACAATAATCACAAAAATCAAATCTTCCCAAAACTGTTCTGTGTTGCATGCTTGCATATTTAACAACATAAAATCCTCAGTGTACTTTGTCTCGCATTTTCCATGCAAACAATCAACTGCCACATTTTCCACTGCAGAAATTAGGAAATAGTTGGGAAAATATGGATAGTAACTGCTAACTACATGGTACTGAAGCTAACTGTATACTACAAGCAGTAATATCTGAAAAATGTTAACTCTTTTGTACATATATGTGATACACCTCCCCTCTTATGCAAAATCAAACACTCTCTTCTTGATGTCTGTATTTAAGAAGCAGCTGTGTCTCTTTATGACCTCAGCAGCTCTGAGCCTTGGAGAGTTGAGAAGAGCAGATCACTGCAGTTCATCTTCAACACAAACAATGTTCCCTGCATCTCTATTACTGCTGCTGCTACTAACAGCTGCATCCTGTTAGTCTCTGTGTTTATCATCATTGGCTTTTTAAATTAAATTTTAGCTTGCATAATGTGTTCCTATTGTACCTACCTTCCTCTCTTTCTCTCTCCCTAGGTGTGCAGTCTCAGATTGTTCTCACTCAGTCTGAATCAGCTGTGGCTGCACCAGGAGGATCCCTCACATTAAAATGTGCCTGCAGTGGGTTTAATCTTGGGGGCACAAACATGTACTGGATCCGCCAAGCTCCTGGAAAGGCACTTCAATGGATCATTTACTTTTACTCTGACAGTGACAAGAGCACTGCACAGGTTGTGCAGGGCAGATTCACAGCATCCAAAGACAGCTCCAGCCTCTATCTGCATATGACCCAGCTGAAAGCAGAGGACACAGCAGTGTACTACTGCGCAAGAGACACTGTGGTTTACATCATACAGATGCCTGTACAAAAACCACCTGACACAGCACAGAGTGCAGTTTGGCTCCTGCTGTAGTGGGAGAAACACATGTGCCCTCAGTGACACAGACAACTGACAGGAAAGAAAAGAAAACAAGAAAGACAAAGTGCACCAAGAATACAAATAACACTTATACCTGCATTTACTTTTAGGTTGGATAAAAAAGCTATTGTCGTCTACATCCTAAATTAAGGTAGTGTTTCACAAAGTTTTGCCGTGCTTTACCTTTTTGAAAATTGAACCTTACCGCTTGTGCTAGTATGAAGTTTTCATAAGAATGGAATGAAGAGATTAAAATATATACTATTTTGTTTGGTTACATGGGGTCACAATAAGAAATGACATACTATATAACCCACAACTTTGCTGTATTTTACAGAATTACTTAGAACACAACAACCACCAGGACAGAAGAGTAACTTTTGGTGAAGTGGAATATTTACAAAGTAGTTATCATATACATTGGATATGACCCTTCCTTCTGCATTTATCTCACAGCTGTGTTACAATGACCACTGACTTGAAGAAGACATGATTTATATCTTTTATATAACTACAGAGAAAACAGTTTGAAAGGTTATGGATAGTATAAGACTGCAGAAGGTCAAAAGTCTTGCATCAATTCCATAATAATTTTCTTAACTCTGCAGGAATAGTACAAATTGTTAGAAGGCATTGCTCCAGTGCAGTTCCATCACTGACCAGAAGATGTCAGTCAGACATAAACAAGAGGCATCAACGCATGGTCTTATCACTGACACATTTTTTGTCCACAACAAAATGACTGAATGCTAAATGTACTATATAATAATTTAAAGGATATATACACTGATATTACATAAAGGCATGTAACCCAAAGGCTGTCGGTTCAATTCATAACTGAGGATGAGGTTACTTAACCAGTATTGTCTCAGCAATTACCCAGGTGTACAGAAAGAAAACACATAGAAACGCTGTAAGCTATGTGAGTGGCTCTGTCAAAGCAAATTAAATGTAATGCAACATGTCTACACTGTTGTGATTTCAAAGTTTAATTCCAAACTTTGCATGGGTAACCACAGAACATGAAACTAATTCAGGATACTTAACAGTATTTTCCAACATTCAGTTAAGTGAATTGTGTTTTACTCAGATACACATAGAAAATATATAGCTTATATTCTACAGTGAAAAGCTACTCCTCACTCTGAAACTTTATTGCCTTGTTAAGTGGTGCCTTGAATGGCTCCACCAGTTCAATAGGTTTTTACCAGGAATACTGTTAAATAGCAGGTGTGGTTTTCTTTAGTTTTTATTATTATACTGTTCTAACTGTGCATCTCCAGTGACCCTCGCTGTGCCCTCCCCTAGAGGAGGATCTAATGCAAACCTCACAGAGCTTTTAATGGGGTCAGTGTCTGTGAGAACCAGATCAGCAGTCAGTGAGACTCAGTCTGTGCTTTCACTCAGTGCTCCTCCTTCTCTCCTGCAGTCATGAAGCTCCTACCAGCCCTGCTGACGCTCACAGCATTCACTCTAGGTCTCTCTATTACATTCTTCCCTTTGCCTTTGACTCTCTCTGGTTTTTTAACTTGCACATGTAAACTTTGAATTGTCTTTTATTTACGGGTGTTCAGGGTGAGATTGTATTGACTGAATCTGAACCAGTGGTAAAGAGACCAGGAGAATCTCACACACTGACCTGTACAGCTTCTGGGTTCACATTCAACAGCTGGATCTTGTCTGGATCAGACAAGCTCATGGGAAAGGACTGGAATGAATTGCATTCATTCATACAGCTGGTAGTCCAATTTCCTACTCCCAGTCTGTTCAGGGAAGAGTCACTACATCTACAGATGATACCAGCAGCAAGGTGTCCCTACAGATGGACAGCCTGAGAGCTGAAGACACTGCTGTGTATTACTGTGCCAGAGAGTCACAGTGAGAGAAGTAAAGCCTGAGCTCTGACAAAAACTCTCTACAGGATATTCCTCTCACAGCAGTCTTTAGGGAATTAATTCTGTTTTATGGCCCATATTGTTTCAGTCTGATAGTGGATAAATAACTGAATAGTACTGAATGGACAAATCACTGAAACTGTAATGATGCATATGTCAGTACTCCGGCCCCCTAGCTGTTGTGTTTATGTTCTCCCCATCTGTCATTGTGTCCATGTGCTTTTGTTTTTCCTTGTGTTCCAGCCCTGCCCCGCTCTCCGCCCTGTCTCATGGTCATCTGATCACCTCCACCTGCCTGCCTGCACACCTGCTTCCCATCACCTCATCAGCCCTACCCTATATCTACCCTGCTTGTCTCTGTCCTGTTTGCCAGATCGTTGTAGTGTTTGTCCTGTTTCCCAGATCGTTGCAGTGTTTGTCCTGTTTTGTTCCCACCGTGCTTTTTTCCCCCCCTGTAAGTCTTGCCGTTTTTGTTCCTGCCTGTACCTTTGACTTTGATTCTGCTCGCCGCCTTGCTCTGTTTGCCTGATTATCTGCCTGCCTGGTTACCGACCCTGCCTGTTCCTGCTTTCGACCCTGGTTTGCCCACGGACTGCCTGCCTGTTACCGACACTGCCTGTTCTGGTCTTGCTACTTCGCCTGACGTCTTTATGAAAGCTTTTTGGAACCTGAAGCCCTTGTGTCCGCGCTTAAGTCCTTGCCTGAGCCCTGACAGCATATGCATAGAGTAGACTATGCATCATGTTGATGTCATTTTGAAATATGAAATAAATAAGCAAATTTTAAAAATCATGACGTCAAAACAGCAATGCAGCAATGGAAAATTGTATTATTATAAATAATAATTACAATAATAAACAATAGCAATCGCTGACAAAAGTAATCTCACTCAAAGTTTAAAAGTTCAGATTCAAATTTGAATCTCACTCAAAATGTGTAGTCTATGTCTGAAACAATACATTTACATTTAATTCAAACACAAACCATCAAAGTGCCATCATATCCATTTCATTCTCTCATCATAGGAGTTGAATATACAGTCAATGCTATCACGCGTTAAGATTGAGCATACTAAAATATTTTATCAGTTTTTTAAGACACATTTGGCACCTTGCAGGGAAAGCTATGGAGTGGATTCCATTAATTTGCTGTTCTGTAGGCACTGGTGACAGATTGTCTCAAGAACAAATTTACTGACTGAACAGTGACTGAATAAACCTCCATATTTTATATACACATACATCAAGGGGAAGTTGAGAGGAAGCTTGCTATGCAAAACTGATGAGTCACATCCTCTTTAAAACTGACTGAAATTTCAGTTCAGGCTCAGAACAGACCAGCATATACAACACACTGCCAGATATTCTTCTCTAACAGGAAAAGGATGAAGGTTTTTGTTATCATCACAGTTTTACTGTTTGCTTTTAAATGTAAGGCCAAATTTTCATTTACCCTCATTTCAGCAGCACTAAAATACAGTCAATGAAGAATGTTTGTTACATTGATTATCTTTCCTTTTCTCCAGGCATTCATTGTGATGTCACACTGAAGGAGTCTGATCCAGAGATGAAAAAGCCTGGAGACTCTGTGAGACTCTCATGTAAAATTACTGGGTTCTCATTCAGCAGCTACAGTGTGCAATGGGTTCGACAGGCTCCAAACAAGGGGCTGCAATGGGTTGGATACTACAGTGGATCTTTTGAGAGTCGCTTCAAAGTAACAGAAGACAGCTCCAACAGCATTGCTTACTTAGACATCACAAGCATCCAGCCCTCAGACACAGCTGTGTATTACTGTGCACGAAGCCACAGTAAGGGAGTTTAAAGGAAGGCTGTACAATGTGAATAGCTCTGTTGAGAGAAAAAAGTTAAACAGCTAAAAAAAAACTACCTAAACCCCTAAAACCTTTAGATTTAATCCATTCCAATTATGCAGACATCTCACTTACAGACTAATCCAGTGACATCCACTGATTATTTCCTTTATGCTATGTTATGAAGTCATAAAGATGACTCCACATGACTACAAAAAACTCTTGTGCTGCCATTGGCCTTACATTACATGCATTTAGCAGATGGTCTTTACCAGAACATCTTCCAGAACATTAGAACATAAGTGTATTCATTAAATTAAAAATTGAGAAACAATATCAATGTTACACCCATTCCACTGCGAACGTAACCCAGCGGAAAGACACAGTGTAATTTTGAGCTGTATTTTCATCCTGATCTAAGCAATGATTTTAGGAGTTTGGAGAAATAGTGGTCTTGATTTAATGGTTCTGAATCTTTCAACATTCACAAAAATAATCAGATCTTCCCAAAACTGTTCTGTGTTGCATACAAAGTCTTTTTAAAAAATCCTCAGCATACCTTGGTGGACATTTTCTATGCTAACAATTAATTGACTGTTGGCACTGACTGTTTCATTGATTGATTGTTTCTTCACTGCACTGTCACATCTAATGCTGAAGTGGGAGAAACACATTCCCTTAATTCTGGATGAAGCTGGATCGAAAGCTATACAAAAAAACATGCCATCAAACAAGCAGTCATTGATCTCATGTGCTGATATGAAGTTTTCATTACACTCTCAGAAACAGATAAAAACATATACCCTTTGGCCTTGTCACAATATGTCACAACATGATGTGACATATAGTACAGATCTATGTTCTGTTTAATGTCACAAACACAATGATAATTGTGACAGAAAAGATGTTATTTGCACATGAACAAAAATGTTTGCTGTCAAATCTACTAATTCATGTATGCTCTTTACCATATAACACGCTAGTCATGTTTTAGAAACTATTTCCTGCTAATATTACATATTTAAATCATTAACAGTTAAGAATTTGAATGAAAACGCCTAAATCCATAAGCAATCTGACTAATGTAAAACTATTGTCTGTTGAATGGCACTGTTTGCGGTTATTCATTTCCTTCCATGTGGGGGCAGCAGTGCTTTTCAGACTGAATTTGTTATGCTATTCTCAGTCCTTCGTGCCCCCAGAATAATTTAAACAAATGTAACCCCCTGTATTTCCGATAAAAAGCACTGAGTACTCTTCTCTCACCACAGGAGTACCACCTGTAAAGCAGAAAGCACTCTGAGTGTGACAATGGGAGTTACTGCAGTATTAATAATTCTAATATGTGCACTCTACATGTTCATGTGAGTGCACATATTCTACTCAGTTTACTGTTACAGTCATGAGTGCCATTTTGAGTGGTTGTTTTTCTTTGTCACCTTCTTTTAATTGCCAAACATGATCTATGTGTTTATTTTATATTTCTTAGATGTGTCCAGAATGATTATGTAAATGAAAGTATGAACTGCAATTCTCACAAATATGCTTACATTTGTTTATCCACAGATGTTCAGTGTGTTGAACTGACCCAGCCAGGTTCTATGGTTGTAAAGCCAGGACAATCTCTGACCATCTCCTATAAAGTCTCTGGATATTCTATGACTGATGACAGCTATGCTACAGGATGGATTCGACAGCCTGCAGGGAAAGCACTGGAGTGGATTGTACACATGTGGGGTGGTGGCAGCACTTATTACAAAGATTCTCTGAAGAACAAGTTCAGCATCTCCAGAGACACCTCCAGCAGCACGGTGTCTTTACAAGGGAGCAGCCTGCAGACTGAAGACACAGCTGTGTATTACTGTGCCCGACACACAGTGACAGAAAGTCATTTGAGAGCAATACAAAAAGTGCTTCACACTTCATTAATCACAGTCAACATGCTGGTGTGGGATACACACTACTGTATAATGAAACATTGTAAGGGCTGATATTAAAGTATTGCATGCGATTAAATACCGCTAAGTATTGACAGATCAAATAATGTTTAAATTTTTCAGGGCTGAAGTGTAGCATATTGGTTGAAGAGCGGAACTCATAACCACAAGGTTGTCAGTTCAGTTCCCCGCTGGGGCACTGCTATATGCCTGGGCAAGTTACTTAACCCACAATTCCCTGAGTAAATATCCAGCAGTATAAATGGGTAACATTGTAACAAAAAAAAAAAAACTAGCCGATGTAAGTCACTCTGAATAAGACCATCCGCTAAATGCCAATAATGTAATTAAATTATTAGTAATCAATAAGCAATGAATGCGTGATATGCACGTGCACTTGGTATCTCTTGGTATACTAAAACACCAAGGCTTATGGGTGTCCCATAAAACAGTATGAAATAGTTTCACTGTCTCATCATCTTAACAATGGATAATATACCCTATACACATGGAACCCTTTGATTCCATCTAAGGGCCCATTGCATGAGTGAATTCCTGCACTGTTAGAATCCACTGGCTCTAAATCACTCCAATAGAGAAACTGAAGACCAGTGAAGCTGTGCAGTGTTATTTGCAGGCCCCTAGAGGGCAGTGTGAGCAAAGTTTCGCTCCACTACGATTCGTACATGCCGCACAAGTGTGTTAAAACTAGTAAATGTTGTCCAGCCCCAGAATGTATTGCAAACACATTTAAAATATGCTAACGAAAATGAAAAATATATTGCAATATACAAAAATTGCAAGAAATTACATCTATCTGGGTACAAATACAGTATATGCAAATGATATGCTGTCCTTTTACTTTTAGTGCAATAAAATACCAAATTATGACACCTCAACATAAGATAAAGAAGACAATGCAACAGTGATGCTGGGGTAAGTAGTTTGTTGCTCTTAATTCTCTTCCAGTTGGGGGCAGCAGGGATTTGCATAAATAATATTCTCACCATTTGAATGTATCTTGCTTTTCTCAGTCCTGCACCCCCATAGAGATTCAATCAAATTCAGCCCCCTTATTTCTTATAAAAGCCACTGAGATCTCTCCATTCATCACAGGAGCATCACTTGTAAAACAGAGAGGGGAATCTGAGTGTTACAATGTAAGTTACTTCATTAGTTGCTGCATTAGTAATTATATTGGGAGCATATTCATGTAAGTGTGGGTATTTTTTCAGGTTTCCTTAACTGTCATGAATGGTATTCCTTATTTTCAAAATGATTATATTAAATTAATCTTTGAAATATAATTCTCAAAATTATCTTTATCACAGATGTTTACTGTGTTGAACTCACACAGGTGGATTCCCTGGTTGTAAAGCCAGGACAGAGTCTGACCATCTCTTGTAAAGTCTCTGGGTATTCCCTGACTGATAGCAGCTATGCTACAAACTGGATTCGACAGCCTGCAGGAAAAGCATTAGTATTACTGTGCCTGATGACTACAATGACTTGAACCAACAGCAGACCTGTACAAAAACTCACAAACACAGACCCACACATCCACACACATACCTCCCCATTTAGCACTCCCACATATACTCCCACTCATACAGGATCCTGAAAAGATAAATGCAAAAAAGAATGTTTTTCATGTATTTCTATGTCACTCCTTTCAAATAAAATATATAGATAAAAATACATTTTAGCATACATGTGGGTAAAAAGTCATTCATAAAAACATCCTTGACCTTTGGTCAAAGCCTGGGAGCATCTTCCAACATAAATCCAGAGCAACCAAATAATCCATGATGTTAGTATATGTGCTTCGATTTTACAGCAGATTCAACAATCAGTTATTTGAAAGGCTGTACGAGTTATTATAGCTGATACTCCTGAGAGAGGAATATGGCAGTATTGTGTGCTGTGCTGTGTAGAGGGATGAAGATAAATGGAAGACTAGTGAAGTTTTACTTGCAGCCTGAGCAAATCTTTCTCTACAACTCTGTGAAATGAAACATGTAGTTTGCAAAAGCACAGACCTTGGTGTGATAAAAGTGGCAAATCAGTAAAAGAAGAACCACATTTTTAGTATTTACAAAGATGTATTTACTCATTTATTCAGCACAGGAGAATTATAACATTTAAAACACAAAAAAGCCCTGCAGCAAATACAAGCATGGCTTTGATCTTCATATACGCAGCAACACGTTACAATCACCCCCAGCCTTCATCACACAGCAAAGATCAGTTCTTCCAGTAGTCATTGCTGTGTGATCAACAGTTGACACACCAGACAAAGAATATCGACCATTGTCTTTTTCCTATTTTGAATCATCAGTAATCCAGATGATAGCATGCCAAATAATCTATTAATCAGTATTAAAGTTTCATTGCTAAAAGGAACAAAAGTAATGTCACCATTTCATAGAATACAATTATTCTTCTCTCATGTATGTTAGGGAACTACTTCTCATTTAATAATCTCTCATCATGGCAACCATCCCAAACCCAAGTGTCTAAGATCAGAAAAATAATATTTTGTGAGTCAATAATTACAGACTAAGACAATGAAGCACTGAAACATGGCACATGGTCATATTGTATTGTCTTTGGCAGTATTTCTTAGAGTTTACTCTCACAATACCTAAAAGCTATGAATTCAGTGCGAATTTTGTTTTCACTTTAAGTTTACGGTTCAGTCCCTTCAGGCCTTTTGGCAAAGCTGCAAACTGGTAAAACGAATCTCACTTTCACAGTCTGACCTGTACAGTTTCTGTGTTCACATTAAGCATCTGCTGGATGAGATGGATCAGACAGAATCCTGGGAAGGGACTAGAGTAGTTGGGCATTATGGAGTATTGTCTTTCTCTATGTGTTCAGGAAATATTCACGATCTCAAGAGAAAGCAGCTGTATTTATAAGTAAACAAGTTCAAGTATTTATGAGCTCAAACCAAATATTTATTTTCCAGTTCAATGTTTCCCCATCCTTTAGAAATGTAATATATTCAGGAAAGGGCTCCACACACTTAAAATACAATATTTATTTCTCACAAATAAGAAAATTCAGACAGCAAAGCAGACATACCCACATCAGTGCAGCTCTCTAAATGTCCACCAGGGGGCAGTGCGATATATTTATTCAGGAGAATCAAATCCGTTTACGCTTGCACTGTGAGTTTCAGTGCATACATTAAGACACAGAGGGAGGTGACAGAGGGAGCACACATCCTCTCAGGCCCTCCCCTCAAGGTTGGGCCATGCAAACATTCTCTCTGCTCCATTAAGACCAGAGGTCCAGCCAAAGAGGGCCTCATTCCTCCACTCAACATGGAGTCTCCAGACACTGCCTTGCAATTTGTCCTTCTACTGCTGTGTCTGCACTGTGAGTGAGAGACATACAGCACAGCACAAACCCCTCTCTCTCCCTCTCTCAGTCTTACAGCTGTTTACCAGGTTTGTGTAAACTGTGTTTTAGACCTCAAATTGCTATTTCTCTCCAGGTGTGTGCTGTGATGATGTGAGGTTGGATCAGTCAGTCTCAGAGGTGAAAAGACCTGGAGAAACAGTCAAGCTGTCCTGTACTGTCTCTGGGTTTTCCTTGAGTGAGTACTATATGCACTGGATACGCCAGAGACCTGGGAGAGCACTGGAGTGGATTGGAAACACAAACTCAAAGTATGCGGCTTCTTTCAAAGGAAGATTCACTGTCTCTGAAGAAGTTTCCCTTGAGACAACCTATTTACAAATAGACCAGCTGAAGACTGAGGACACAGCTGTGTATTACTGTGCAACGGGACACAGTGGTGTGAACTATCAGAGGACCTGTACAAAAACTGACAAACACAGACCTACACATCCACACATATACAATACATCCCCATTCCTGCACTCACACACATACTCAAAAACAGCAGACCCTGAGCCCCGATGAATGAACGATGAACGATGAATGGTTTGGATTGAAATTATTGCTTTATTATTGTAGTGCATGCTGGTAGCGAATCGAATGGGTTACGTCTAGATTGGAGTGATGATTGTGAGTCTAATGTCTATTGTTATGTAATGGAGTTAAATGTGGGACATTAGGAATGATTGCGTTTTGTCGTAGTAGCGTGAACCTAGTTAGAGTAGACTGTATATTTGGGGGGGGCATACGTTTGTGTTTGGGTTTGTTTATAATGAATGCAAAGGTATGATAAAGAGTGTCATTACCCTTTGGGGTGTGACGGGCGGTGTAAACAATTGTATACCGTGACGTAGAATACATTGAGAGTTGAGTGAGTGAAACGTTATAGTTGCAAATTAGTTAAATCTAATTTAGAATATTATGATTTCAAAGATTAAGTTAGCGGAAATTGGCTATTCTACATTTTTAAATATTCTGTATTATTTTGGATTTTGGATTTTTGCGCGTTTGTGGCGAACCTTGAAAGGCATCATCAGATGGGCACTGAAAATGTGATCTTTTATGGATAGCGTATGCGAAAAATCGCGGTTTGTTTCGTCATTTGTGTGTTTTAGAAAAAAAGATATTGTAATGGCTGGTTATGAAGAATATCAATGTAGGTTTTTTATGAAGATAACTTTCCCTAGTTGCAGGAAAGGAAAGTGAGATGTAACGGACAAATACTGTATAGATGGGGAAGTTGCAATTATGCAGATATCGGTAGTTACTTTGCAACAGTGTAATGTTTGCATTGACGTTTTAAGTAATGGTCCCCATGTGGTTATGAGTTTTGAGAGGAGTAGCAATTGTCAACACAGTGAAAAGATGTGACGATTTTCTGTGTGTTAGGTTGCAGGTGTTGGTGGGGTCAGGTCAAAGTTATTTGTCTGTTTCAGACTATCCGTTTCTAATGTAACTGAACCAGATTTATCTTGGTTGTGGAAAGGAATTCAAGCGTTTTTCTTGTGTTTTGAGTAAA
Source organism: Megalops atlanticus (assembly GCA_019176425.1). Lineage (NCBI taxonomy): Eukaryota > Metazoa > Chordata > Actinopteri > Elopiformes > Megalopidae > Megalops > Megalops atlanticus. The sequence continues at coordinate 13,523,760 of CM032875.1, read as the reverse complement.
AAGATGTAGTTAGCCTTTTTGCGAACATTGCTTTTTGGCAATGCCCTCAATGTAGAACTCAGGGTGTGTGGTCCTGTGTGTGTGTATGGTGTGGTCGTGTGTGTGTGTGCGTGTGTATGTAAACGTCAAGTGGTATGCTGAAGGTTAAGGCAGTAGGTATTTGGAGTTTTGCGGATGCTTGATTATGTTGAAGTTATTGTGCGTGACAAAGTTATGTCTGAAAATGAAAGAACGTGCTAATGTAATAGTTTAAATCGTTGGATACGTATGGTGTAGTTAAAATGTGGAAGAGTTAAATGGTGTGTGAAGTGAAATAAGGCTACTGTAGAAGCAATTATTTGTGTGTGCTGCTAGCAGGTTTGTATTTTTGTCCAGAATGTCGTGTTGTGCTTGTGAATGTGGAACTACAGAGAATGATTAAGCAGACACATTTTCATTAAAATTTGTGTTGCACAAAATAGTATGTGTTTGAAGTTAATGTATTTGGTTTATATAGCTCATCAATTAAAAGTATTCAGGTTTTATTGGTCGCGTCTTCAGCAGCTTTATGTGATGTGTTTTAAGGAGTTCTGCGTGTTTTGTGGGCGTGTTTTGGTAGTGTGATGGTCTGTGGCAGTGTTGAAATGTAGGTAGTCTGAGAAGGTGGAGTGTAATGGTATTTTTGTTTGTGTTTTGGAAGAGTGTGGATTGAGTTTTGTCCTGACCCAAGTACAAGATTAGTGGTGATTTAATAGTTTTTTTTTCGGTTAGTGAAAATGGCTGGGAAAGGTAAATATTTTGTTCGTTGTTATGAAGATGTCGGTTTGGCAGTGGTTTTCGGTTGTGTTATATACATGTTTGGATGTATTTGTTTAATCAATTTGTTTTTCTCGTGTGTAGAGTTTGAGACGGGGACAGTGGTGTCCAGATTTGGTAAGAGATCATTTGTTGTGCCCAAAGGTAAGTTTGTGTGTACTTTATATTGTATTTTATTGCTTCGTTTTTTATTTGTGTTATGTGGGACAAGTGGCAATTAATTATTTCTGTATTCGCAGGATTGAAAGTTTGTTTTTTGACGGATTGCATGTGCCGCAATCTTGGTGAAACATTTCCCAACGTGAATGCTTGGATACATCCTGGAACAACGCTGCAAAGATCGTTAGAACAGCACATGTATCACTTTAAACATGTTGACGATGAAGTGTTGGTCGTTATTCACGTTGGGACGAACGATTTGGCCAGTGGAGTGTCTGCAAGTAGTGTTGTACAGCGAATGGCAGCATTGGTGGA
>CM032875.1:13496828-13521991 GCA_019176425.1 Megalops atlanticus | reverse complement strand
GAAAATTTATAAAAAAAACATACTACAGGTTGTTCCTCAGAGGATGAATATGAAGTATTAAGTATGATTTCTTAAGTACTTTAATGATCCCATCAAAGTACATTTGTAAGACATTTTCCCCACTGGTGATAGAAAAACTGAGTAACTTAATTTTGTCTTCCTTCTGAGTTGGCATACTGAAAGGGAATAGACCCTTTTCAATGACATGTCATCATCATCATCAATCCTTTATTTAATTCTCGGGAGAACATTGAGGGAAAGACCCTCATGACCCTCAGACATGTCATAACAGGGTAAACGCAGCTGCAGTTAATAAAATTATTAGATGGTTGGTTTGATTTCGGTGTAACAATTGGCATTTTTTGTAGCTACAACTGTGTTTACCTTGCTATGATACATGTGTCCATTGTTGTGAATCCACAGCTTCCTTCTTTTGGTGATTCACATTTTTCTGATGGGAGTGCTAAGACATGCATTAGGTGCATGTTTAAATCAGTAAATATTTCATAACTAGCACTCTTAAAGCTGACAGTACTCTGTGTTCACATTGCCAGAATGTCTCATAATGGGAAATGTCGGTACAGACAATATAAATAAAGTTTGTTTAAGCTTGTTTAAAGGAATGGTAAAAAATGAAATCCTACTTTTTAAGGACTCTTCAGTGAATTTTAGTGTGTCCTTTTTTTCCTTTTTTCCCCCAGATGCACCAAGGATCCAGCTGATTACTGGCAATTTGGAGGAGGATTGTTCTTTATCTGCTACGTTGCACTGTCACTTATGGTACAGATTCATTGACCTTTTGTGGTATTTTTCATTTACTTATCAATACACTGTATAGTTACGATTCTGAATTAAAAGACAGTGTAATGTTTGTCCACATATATTATCAGAACTATACAGAGCCCCCAGGGGTCAGGAGAATATTGTGCAAAACAATATAAAACTGAATTGGAAAATACAAGCTAGAAAACAACAGACCACAACCCCCTCAGCACAATTTGTTACTTTCCCCACCTGTTTCAAAGGTGAAATCATGACCTCATCATGATAGTAACCTAACAGACAAGATGGAGAAATGCCATTTTAGTTTTTCAATTCCTCCTGTGGGGTTCTGAAGAACTGTTTGTGAATAATTGGTTGATACTGTAAATTTACATCTGAATACATTAAATAAAAGTGTTTTAGAATCAATAGTGGTGTGTTCTTTATTTGTAATTAAGTTTATATCCCCACTTTAATTGAAACAGTGAAAATCTTGTAGATGTATCAATTTATCTTGTATTTCTTCAGTATGATTTCAGTTGAGGATATTTCACAGTAATCTTAAAGCTTATATTTTATGAGAATTTGAAGAAACCTTTCTACTGTTAATCAGTACAGTAGTTTAAATATTAAATGTATTTCATTTCAGGTTTGTACTGTAATTCTACAAAAACTGAATCATTAAATATTGTACTTAGATTGTACTTCTACAGGTTTTTAACATTACTTTACATATTTAAACATTAAATCTAAACACAAACACCGCAAGTTAAAGTTTGTGATGATTTTGATCTGTTTTATACAGTATTTTTAGAGACTTTTTATTTTGTCTTCCAAAATAAAACTGTTATTTTACAATCTTGAGTATGTGTTCACACTTTATTGAAGACGTTTGATCGTAATAATTTAGGAAAAATCTGTAAAATAACAGTGTTTCTCTGCAGATCTTTTAGCGCTGTCACTTTATTGAAGGTGTTTGATCGTACTAATTCAGGAAAAATCTGTAAAATAGTGTTTCTCTGCAGAACTTTTAGCGCCATCACTTTACTGAAGGTGTTTGATCGTAATAATTCGGGGAAAAACTGTAAAATAGCTGTTTCTCTGCAGAACTTTTAGCGCTGTCACTTTATTGAAGGTGTTTGATTGTAATAATTCAGGAAAAATCTGTAAAATAACTGTGTTTCTCTGCAAAATTTTTAATGAAAATTTCTGTAAATTTATTGTTTTTGCACTTTATTTGAATTAGGATATTTTACTTTAATTTTACGGTTTTTGTTTGGCAGCTGTTGCTGCCAATCATTTGATCGTTTTTTTACGATTTTTTTTTTAACAGTGCACCAAACAGACATGAATCTATTATTCATTATTTTCATTTATCTGAACCATGACATTCTAATGCAACTAGGCAGTTACAAAAGCCCAGGATGCTAATAATACAATAATAAAGGATAAATGTATATGTAATACAGTTTCCCACACAAATCATTATTAGATTTGTACTTAGATGGCAGGTGCACCTGATCAAGTTAAGATTGTGATGTGCCATCCTTACTAAAAACCTGTGCACGCGGCTGCAAGATCCTTTACAACCACTTACTGAGGCAATGCTCAGAGAGTTGAACACAGTCTCTGTTCAGTTTGGCTGTGGTTAGAACTACAACCAGTTTTTTTTTAAAAATGATTGTAGTTTCATTGCTGTATGGTATTGCTGTAATTATACTGGCTTGGCTGATTTTTGGTGAGTGTCAAGGAGTTTCAATCACCCTCTCTACAGTAATCAAAACATCAGCTAATAAAAGACATTCACAAACACACTGACATAGTATTTGTTCTTTGTTCATTGTTCTTTCACTTAAATTCTAATTGTAGCAGAGTTCCTTCAAGCTTCAAGATTCACAAAATAAACAGTTGTAAGATAAATGTTCTCTCCTTTCAGGCTGACTTATTATCAGAATTCATTTTTTGGTATCCTTTTTCCTACTTCATACAGTTTACTACTGCCCATTAATTTGTGATTTAATCAAACATCTGCTCTACCAGGAATGACTGTTTAATGTCACAACCTGTCCTGTGCATTTCTTTTTATCTTGAGCTGTCTACAAACAAAAATTATCAAACAAGTACCTCTCTACTGACCCATAAAACAGAAGAATAGCTCTTTTAAGGATACAGGTGTCTCAGCCCTTGACTGTGCTGCTCCATTTGAGTTAAAATCTCTTTCAAAAAGAAGAATTACCCCATGGATGAACAAGCATATTCATCTATTAACAAAGACAGGAGGAAGGCAGAATGCAGATGGAAGAAGTTAAATATTTGCTATCATACATACCTGTTATGATGGTCTGCAACAAATACCCACAGTGTCTTGACAAATACCCACAGTGTCCTGACTTCAGTGTCAGTGTATGGTGTGGAAAACAGATTTGGGATATTTTAGAATATGGGCTAAATCTCTTATATAAATATAAAAACATACATACCTATAAAACAGGTAGGCATTCTGTATGGCCATAAACCACAGTGATGTCACTGTCCACTTTAATTCAAAGCCATACAAAACCCAGTTGTCTCCCAACAGCACTGAAACCATTGCTGTTCATATTATAACCTAGTTATATATCTAACAGAATATTGTTCTCGTAAGTTTTATTCACCCTTTTGTCTATGCACATATAATGATTGTTGCCTATAAACAGCGTGGATACATGCTTGTATAATTTATTATATATTTACTCATTTTTAGGTAAATGTTGATTTATGGGATGCTGACATTGTCATTCTTTCATATATATTTGTTTCTTGCATCACTTGCACCAGTATTCACTGTAGCCAGGTCAGTATCTATAGAGACACAGCACATGCACTTTTTTATCAGCTCAATGTGTTCAGTCTCTTCTGTTGTTATTATTGTAATTATTGCCTTATATCACTTTACAATAGGTAACACTAAATTATTAATCTGACATTTCACTAACTTATGTTTTCTAGAAAAGGCTCCTGATGTAGACTCCCTCTCACTGCATTTTAAAATTTTCATGTTTCTTCTAGCAAACCTCACATAATTTAGATACAGCTTCCTCAGGAAACACCTGGATATGACCATGTTTTGTCAGAGTCCAACTTCCTGTCACTTACAAATTATTACACAAATTGTCCATTTTGTAAAGAAACATAAAACTGTCACAAGCTATTAATTCCCTAACTGGTTGAAGCCTTGGTGAAAGCATTATCTACTCTTAACAGCCATTAAAATGAATGGACAAAATAAAATAAAAGTTATGTTAGATTCTAAATCATGTTAAATCCTGCTGTAATTGTACTCAGTTGTGTGATGCTGAACAGGCTTTTTGCCATGAGAATTTGCACTCAGAGCTGTTGGAGGTTTTTGTACATCCAAAACCACACATGTTTCATGGCTGTACAAAAACTGCTTGCCCACAAATGAAACATGTACCCATCTCCTCCCTGCTATTTTACTGTACAGGATCCACATTTTTAAAGACTGTTAAACTGGAGACTGTTAAACTGGAGGCAATTGAATTTCACAAAATAAAATGTTCCTAATAAAGTTTTCCACTGGGTATTTACAGGAAATGATATCAATTTATGTCAATCTCAATAGATTTCTGAGCACAAAATAAATGTTCTACATTTGTGATTGAAACTGAAGAAAATATTTCACTAGCATAAAACCAAAAGATCTGAAGGACCTAGACCACACCTGTCAAGACAAATGGTCAAAAGTCTTCCCAGAGGTTCCAGGAGCTCATAAAATACTAAGAAGGAGTCTTGTCAGTCAGTAATTCATACAAAGTGAGGATTTACAAAATATACATCTGACTCTCTGGTTGATTATTTGTGATCAAAATGATGTGGAACAGGTTAAAGTATAACATACTTATGAGCAGCAAAAGTACATAATTTCAAAATTTTAAGAATTTCATATGATAAGTGTATATAGTGTACATTATGTGTGAAATTACTAACTACACATTGTCAAAAATAACAATAACAATAACAACATCTTTGTTCACGTTTGTTTATGCTTTCCCCATCATTAAATCGTATCTCTAAATAGAATTATAATTAATAGCAGGAATTTGTATGAAGACTGTGTGCTCTACAGAGTATTTTACAGTCAATCTGTCTACAGACAACACACTAAGGAGAATACAGGCTGTATATGTGCTAATGTAATAATAATATAGAACAGAAAATATTCCCTTTGCATCTTGCTTCATCGAATTTCGCTCATTCCAGTTACTATTTCTAGTTTATTCTGGATTGACACATTCCACCGCACCCTATAATAAATACATCGATATTTGTCAGCGTGTGCTAAATAAATAAATGAATAAAACATTGATATCTGTTAAGGTTCTGCCTTTCCGTCCGTAGAGGCAGATATTTTCACTTTGATCGAAAACGCATGTGCTTCTCAGCGCCACCACCCGCTGACATCAAACCCACCGTAACAGCTCAACCTGTCTAACTGGGAGATTCACCTGACCGTAAATCCTTTCAAAATTGTATCCCTACTTTGGACTACACGGACGGACATATTTAGGGAAGTAAGAGAGTAATACAAGACATCTGAGGACCTCAAACGTACACATATGCGTGGGGGAAGATTGTCTGAATCAACGTGCACATTCGGAGACTGGAATGTGATGTGTTTCGGCGGGGATTTTGGAGTTGTGAAACAAATGTATCAGTAAAAAACATATTTAAAATGGCATTTCAAAAGAACAAAAACATACAGGAGATCATAGGTGGAAAGAGAAGACAATTTACATTCAGTCCATTGCAACTAGTAAGTTGCGATGCTACAAAGGTCAGAGGATTCGCCCCGCTCCCCGGCAGCTCTTTGTTTTATGGGACGCGGAGGTGGCGCTGTGACGAGTAGTGAGTAGATCTAAAAATGTAATGTTGCAATAGGAATTTGTCACATTTCATTAACGTTTCAGAATAAAGATTTCATTCAACGATCAATATACCCCCGACTGTTGAATATATCGTAACTGCTTTATGCAAAACTTATTTAATTGGCATGGCTGAATATTGGCTATATTGCAGCATTATTTATGATCTTTCTGTTGAATGCTTGCAAAATATATTGGGCATTGTCGGTGCTTTCCCGTGAGTATTGGCTACGGCTTGCAGTAGCCTACATTCAACGTGGGTTTCTGTAGGTACTTCAAGTTCTGTGGCAGCTGGAATGACCAAAATTAACCTTTCACTTATGAAATAGAGTAAAGTTCAAAGAGTTTTTAAAAGTTTTTTTTTTTTTTTTTTCAGGCAGCCACCCTTTTGGAATTAAAGGTATAGACGAATTTTCCTGCAGGTGCAGGTGGTGTAATATATGCTTGGTGCTAATTAAAAATAGTGAATTTTAAAGGACAATAATTTCAATATCAATTCTTTATCCGCAATGTATACATTTTTGTAGATTTGTGGATTTTCCAGAGAATTACTTTGTATGTTATGACAAAATTATAACTGAGAAAATGTGACTATTATTTCACCACCAACCTGCATTTTAATGAAGTGATTTAGAAAAAAACCCTTGTGGACCCTGAGCAGATTATAAATAAAAAAGGAATCCTGTTCAAAAAGTGCACATCACAGTTTGTGAAACTTGAAGGTGTTTTGTTGTTTTATCTTGTTTGATCTTCTTACACTGGATTATATCAAAGCATTCTTAAATAAAACATAAGGGCAAATAGGCTAGGCTGAAATTCTTGTTTTCATCATTAAACTTGTCATGTAATTACTACTCTTTTGCTGTGGGGCACATCATCCTGTAACATGATCTAAAGTATAAATACAGGAGGGGAGCGCTATCAGGCACACTGCAACGATAAATAATTTGCATAATTTCTAATCGGAAAAAATCTTTGTAGAATACAGGCATTTGTGGAATATACACATTTTAGGTAGACTGTAATGAAATACATGACTTACTATCAGAGGCTACATAATTCATATTATTTCTATTATATTTTATTCTTCCAGATGTACTTCTGTACAGTACAAGCCTCCTGAGCTTATTTACACATATACATATTAAAAAAATAAGCGTGCTTATATATATATAAGATCATCAAATATATATATATATATATATATATATATATATATATATATATATATATATATATATATATATATATATATCTATATACATAAAAGCACAAACATGTCTAGAATTTATGATAATTTATTCCAAAATTGTCCAACAACAAACTGTAAAACATTACTGTGGGTTTTCCTATAGGTAAATTAACTTAAATCATTATCGATTTGTCTAAACATCAGAAAAACAATAATATAACCATAACATAAATTAGGGAAGCCTTACATGGTTCAAGGCCGGTGCTATGGGGGTGCACCCCCAGACGGACCTCAGTGCACCCCCAGTTGTCTCCTTATATCCCGATGTCTACATAGTATTTTTTAATTTTTTCTAAGATATGACATTTTGCGCCAGCCTGTGGATTGCAAGTGCCCCCCTCTGTATTTTCTCCAGGTACCGAGCCTGACATAGTTATTTGTGATATAGTGTACCAGCTTGAGATGCTGTTAATATGAGCCTTGTGGAATTGTTGGCAAGCATGAAGAAAAACTTTTCATTAAAAGCAACAAAAAGACATACTCCAGAATAACATGTTTGCATTGCAAATATAAACTGACTGTTATCGAAAAAAATTGTGAATTCTTTCTGTGGTTGTGTTTAGAACAGGGGCAGTCAATGGAGTGAGTTTTTATACTTCCTCTGCCATACTGTTTCTCACGGTGTTTCACGGGCACAGTAATAAACTGCAGTGTCCTCCACCTGCAGGCTGCTCATTTGTAAGTAGAAACTGGAGCTGTCCTTAGAGGCAGTGAATCTCCTTTTTATTTTTGAAGAGTAATGTTTGCTATAGGCTATCCCAGTGAATCCAGAAGCTACTTACCTGGAAACCAGCCACTGAACAGGAGAGAATGACAGGTTGTCCAGGTCTCTTCACCTGGTCCTTTGATGAAGTTATGATGATATCACCATTCACACCTGAAATTACATCATAGATGGTTATTGCTCCTGTAGTTGATAATAAAGCTCTCACCATTAATTTTCAGTGTTGGAGAAATGTATTCAGTAAATTAGTCATTTACTGCATTTGACTCACATGAAATGAACACCAACTAATGGAATTAAAAACATTGTCTTGGCAAGATACAAGGAGATCATGCTAATAACACAGACAGAAACACAGACATTCCTCTGCTGGCGAAATAGTGCACATATGCAGTGTATTTACACTTACTGAGTGGGCACATTTACACGCTGTGATCATCAAATTGAAGTGAAATATTAAAAGTGTGAACCAGACACTAATGATACTGGAAACTCTGTCTTGTTCTGTGTGTTAAACTGATCTTCTAATAAGCACGATTATACAAGGATTGAATTGCACTTGATGCTGAGAGATGATTATTAGACATTAAACGCTGTAATCAAATTCCTCTGTGCTGATTAGGATCTCCAAGTATTTTGGAGATCTTATTGGTACCTTGAAGTGTCTTTTCCTCTATGACTTTTGACCTTGGTCTCTTTCAAATATCACCTCTTATTTTAGCCTCAGAAATGGAAAAGTAACACTAAGCTCTTTCTTAAAACTCCTCTTCTAGAGAAATGTAATGACTAGGTCCCAGTTTCTAAAATATGCATAACATAATATTGATCGGTCACCTTCATGTGGTCCACAAAATCTATCTGGCATCATTTCACAAAATTCAGCCCTAAGGAGCTTCTCTTGTAACGTTAATCACATTGAGAGCATTATAACTCTGGGATGCATTTTAAAATCCTTTATAAATAGAGTGTGATATTGGACATTAGGAAAACAAATGGCACGTTAACCTCTATGATTGTTATGAAAGCAGGAAAAAAGAAGTTGATGGAAAAAATTCATTTCAATTTTGGTCTTTGACATTTACAGAGAATCAGAACATGGTACAGATGTTTGCATTCATGAATGCGATTTATAGTGACACTTTGTAATTTCTTTATAATTTTATTAGTTTTAATAAAAGTGCTCTCTGCAGTAGCAGAATAAAACAATGATCATTTTAGAGGGTTGCAATGTACTTTAAAGTTTCTCCTTGTGTGCTCTGTGGAAACAATGTTTCTGTCTGTACACCAGCTATTATTTCAAGACCCTACAGTTTACTATGCTCATCTGTGTGTCATGAAGGGGAAGAAGTTTTTGTATGGCTTTCCCCTCACTCTCTCTCTCACTGTAAATGTCTGGCAAAGTAATACACAGCAGTGTCTTCAGCTTACAAACTGTTCATCTAGGTACAGCTTGCTGTTGGAGTCCTCTCTGGAGATGGTGAATCTTCCCTGAACAGACTGGGAATAGTGGATGGGACTACTATAAGTGCCAATAAGACCAATCCACTCCAGTTCCTTCCCAGGAGCCTGTCTGATCCACCTCATAGTATAGCTGCTGAAAGTGAATCCAGATGTTGTGCTTGTCAGTTTGTGGGATTCTCCAGGCTTTTTAACTGCTGGTTCATTCTCAGTCAGTGTCTGATGTTTAATTCCTGTGTAAAGAATAGACAATTTGGCTCAAAATGAAGTAATTTTTTTTTAAATAAAAAAGTTAATCATATTAAAATCAACACTTACTCAAAACATACTTGTTAAGCATACTGTTATCAGGAGTTGTCTGGTTAAAACAGTCATGGTTAAAGTCTTTGATTGTAGTCTATAATGACAGTTCTACAGTCAGTCTCCAACAAATCCTCCCTATCCTCCCTCAGTGCAGACAGGTAAATGTATAAGGAAGAGTTTGCATGAACTTCTCCTCACTGGGTGGGCAGATTTATATAGTGTTTAAACAGAAGATTCACTTCTGCTGACTTTTTGCAATCTGAAGCATTTTCAAAGTCACATGCTGTACATACAGATATGTAGATTTATCATGAAAGACTTTTGTCCATACCTTGGAATCTTTGATTCTTTTCCTGTTTTTTTTCTTGTTAGTCAAATTTTGAATAATTTGAATCAGTGATTCTCTGATTTTATTTCTACCAAATTTGATGTTATGCAGATTAAATTTGAGAACTGCTCACGTGTTCTTGCATTTGTATTTTGGGTCATAAATGTAGTTACATTCATAGAGCATTTTCATATTTGTGGTGTATGGCTGTGGGTACTAGCTCCTTGTTGCAGGGATTCTGTAGTGTGTGGTGCAGATAAAGAAGCAGACAGTGAGGAGTGAGGAGTCAGTCTCTGTCCATATTGATGCCGTATCTGATGCACCGCCTTGTGAATACAATGTAAATTACTGATTCAATTCATATAACTGATCTACTTGTGTCTCCAGTCTGCAGGCTGCTCCCTTTTAATGTCACTGTGTTGCTGGAGGTGTGTCTTGAGATTCTGAATTTGTTCTGAAGAGAATGTTTGAAAGCAGTCTCTCCAATACGCCACATTTTATCAATTCCCTAAATAGTTTCCCTACAATCAAATGGGTATGATAGCTGTTTAGTGAATGTGCCACTTTAACTGTGATGGTAAAAGACTCCTGGTTTCACGGCCATTTATCCTAGCTGGGTACGTCACACACAGTGAACAGTATTGTGGCATATGTACCAGTATATGGCAGTGTAGCTGTAATACAGCAGTGTTGTGGTAAATGTAGTATATGGCAGTGTAGCTGTATATGGCAGTGTTGTGGTAAATGTAGTATATGGCAGTGTAGCTGTATGTGGCAGTGTTGTGGTAAATGTAGTATATGGCAGTCTAGCTGTATGTGGCAGTGTTGTGGTAAATGTAGTATATGGCGGTGTAGCTGTATGTGGCAGTGTTGTGGTAAATGTAGTATATGGCAGTGTTGTGGTGTATGAAGCAGTATGGCAGTATAGCAGTGTATTTAGCAGTATATGGCAGTGTTGTGGTGTATGTAGCAGTAAATGGAAGTGTAGCAGTGTTGTGTTATAATGAGCAGTATATGGTAGTGTTGTGGTATATGTTTCATTATATGGCCGTGTAATATTATATGTAGCAGTATATGGCAGTGTAGTGGTATATGCAACAGTATAGGGCAGTGTAATGGTATATATAGTGGTATATGGCAGTGTAGTGGTATATGTAGCAGGATATGGCAGTGTTGCAGTATATGCAGCAGTATATGGCAGTGTAGTGGTGTCACGTCCCCATCTAGGGGCAGGGAAGTAACAAAAAAGAAACAACGCAACAACGCAATAATGGCTACTCTTAACTTTATTAAGGGAAAAAACAGCAGCCAAAACCCACGGGATGTAACAAGTGGCATATGTAACAGTATGTGGCAGTGTAACTGCGTACTTATTGCAGTGCAGCATATATGTATGCAGCAGCATATAGCAGTGTTGTGGTGTATGTAGCACTATATGGCAATGCAACAGTATGTGACAATGTAATGGTATGTGTAGTAGTTCACTCCTGTAAGGGACGTCCATGAGCAGCTCATCTTCCCACTGGAGATTGCTGCCACCAACCTTAGGCCAGACTTGGTGCTCTGGTCCATATTGCTGCAGATCGTCTACATTTTCGACTTCACAGTTCCATGGGACTCAGTAGATGACTCTGGGATGCCCTCTGGAGATGTAGTGGGCCAATCGATGAAACATTGAGGAAGGACGGTGCCCACTTGAAAACCCCTGCGTGTTAACCCTGTACCACTCCCAACATCAAGGCAGTCTCAAGCAAGTGCTCACCACCAACTGGCACGGTGGACTATTAACATCTTGTCCTGTGTTTTTTATTATTATGTGGAAAAATGAAATTAACCATAAACCAATAAGTGTAAGTACAATACAATCATTAAAATTCCCATCTTCAGTTTGAATCTAACCTAAATAAAACATGCACACTTACATGAAGTTGTCCCCAGTACAATCTGCAGCCCACTTCTATAAGACAGTCTATGGTTTCCCAGCCCCATTGTTGTGCTTTTGCTGCCAGATCTGCATAGCATAGCTTCTTGTGCTCATGTGCTTCATCTACTGAGTCCTCACATATAATATTGATGTTCCTGTGCTGTATTCAGGGTGAGTTTTTGTATGGCGGAGAAATGAAATATGTGACTCAGCATCATTATGAAGCATGAGGTCAACACCCAAGCTTTGCATGATCTTTGTGTTCTGCTGCTGCACTCAGCAGGGTGGGTTTTTGTAGCTTTACTGCACTGTGTTTATATCTGGTACAATATGGGCACAGTAATACACAGCCGTGTCTTCAGTCTGCAGGCTGCTGCCTTGTAAAGACACTGTGTTGCTATAGATGTCTCCGGAGATGCTGAACTTGTTCTTAAGGGAATCTTTGTAAGCAGTGCTCCCGTGATTGTATAGGATTCCAATCCACTCCAGTGCCTTCCCTGCAGGGTGTCAAAACCATCCTGTGGTATCGGTCCAGGTCTTGCTATTAATCATGACGGAATACCCAGAGACCTTGAAGATCTTGAGGATCTCTTTTAGTTTCTGGTAGTGGAGACACAGGGGACATGCAGAGAGAGAGTGTGTGTACAATACAGATGTGCTTCAGTGACTCTGGGTGTGAGATGTGCTTGAACAGTTTTAGTACAGTGCTGCAGTCTCTTCTGTCACTGTAAGTCTCTGACACAGTAATACATTGCAGTGTCCTCACTCTTCAGGCTTTTCACCTGTGAGTGCAGCAGGTTCTTGGAGGTGTTTTTGGTGATGGTGAACTGGCGCTGGAGGTACTGGGAAAATATAGTCCCTGTACCTGTGTCAATACACCAAATCCACTTCAGTCCTCTCCTAGGGTGCTGGTGGATCCAGTGCATCCAGTAGCTGCTCATGGAGAATCCAGAAACTGTACAGGACAATGTCACTGTATCTCCAGGCCTCTTCACCACTGGGTCAGAAGAGGTCAGAGACTGACAGTGAACATCTGAAAAAACAAACAGATAGCGATACATTTCTGTAAACCTGTTCATAACATCACAGACTATGGCTTTAGGAATTTCCATCTCAATTAATGCATCAGTAGGGGTGACCTATGTATATGTATTTTTGCAACCTACAAATTCAGTTCATATCGTTTTCAGGTTGCATTGTCCTCTTTATCTTATGTTGAGGTTCTATGTTTTGCTAATTCATTGTCCTGAAAGGAAAGTGACAATAGATCATTTATATGTGTTTGTACCCAGACAGAAAGAAACAGGTTACTGCATTAGATGTTGCGTAATATATACATTATTATGTATTTAATGAGTATGGGTGTTCCTACATATAGACTTTTTATTATTACTAATAACGTCCTTATATTCCAGGAAAGGCAATGAATCTGAAGTGGGATCTTCTACCTAAATGATAATGTAGATCTAAATTAAAGCATGAATGATGACAATTTTTCCAAAATCTCACATTTTATATCAAGTGCAATGTGTTAAAGACTTCATATAGCATACATTACATCCTTATGATGATGACATTACCACATTTTAGAGCCATTATAAGCAACTATAGGGTTCTACAGTGAATGTACTAATATAACACATGCAACACATGCATTCCCATGCATACTGTTATCATAAGAAGTGTAATATTACTCTAAATCATCCATCTTATGTGCCTTTTCAAGAGCCTTGCTCATTAAGCTCTTATATATGCTATTATACAGCTCATTAACCTGTTATATATGCTTTTTGAAGACCTTAGGAATTCAGTTTCCGGTCAAACACTGTGCTATAGGATAGAGGTTAGACAGGCCAGTTTGTGGGATTCTCCAGCCATTTTAATTGCTGATTCAGACTCTGTTGGTGTCTGACTTCTACCTGTGAAACAAGACTTAGAGCTCACCATCCACACCTTCACATATAAAAGTTCAGCATACACAAACTAAATGACCAGCTAAAATGTACATGTTAAACATATTAATATCAGAAGCAGTCTGGCTATAATAGTCATGGTTAAAGTCTGTAAGTGCAGACTATGACAACAGATTCCAACAACAGCCCCTCCTACCTCAGTACAGAGAGGTAAATGCTCAGAGTTTACATGAACTCCTCCTCACTGGGTGTGTGGATTTACACATTTGAAGAATCAGAGCTTTAGACTGGTTCAGATAAAACAGTAATTTAAAGTGTCATCCATACATACTCTGAAACCCTGACATTCTCTCAACATGTGTTTCTGGCACAGTAATAAACAGCTGTGTCTTCAGTCTGCAGACTGCTTCCTTGTAAAGACACTGTGCTGTTGTAGTTGGCTCTGGAGATGCTGAACTTTAGGGCATGTTTGTAATAAGTGCTACCAGTGCCACAGATATCTCATATCCATTCCAGAGCTTTCCTTACAGGCTGTTGTATCCAGCCTGTACAGTAGCTGTTGTAAGTCAGGGAATACCCACTGCAGGCACATTTTAATGTGAGGGATCTTCTTGGTGTGGAATCGGCTGA
The DNA here is from genome assembly GCA_019176425.1 of Megalops atlanticus. Classification (NCBI taxonomy): domain Eukaryota; kingdom Metazoa; phylum Chordata; class Actinopteri; order Elopiformes; family Megalopidae; genus Megalops; species Megalops atlanticus. The sequence goes on along the minus strand of CM032875.1, from coordinate 13,507,775 downwards.
TTCAGACTGTGTGAGAACAACAGGGGAGAGAAAGAGAGGAATGGAGGTATAATATGAGAAATGGCAAACTAAACTTTAAATTAAAGAGCAATTATACAACATTGACACTCACAGGACGTAGCTTCCAGCAGCAACAGCAGTAATAGAAATGCAGTGACCATGGTTTGTGTTGAAAGATGCAGTGGAGTGAGCTGCTCTTTTCAAATCTAAAGGCATCAGAGGCTACTGAGGACATACACATGCAGACACTGTTTAAATAAAGGGAGGTGAGAATGTGTGAGAATGTTTTGGTTTACAATGACCTTTCTCTCCAGAATTTTGCTTTTGAATGTTGCTTTTGAGTTAACATATTCAAGGACAAGACTTTGTGGTACATTTAAAAGAAGACAGGCAGATGTAAATACAGCACACAACTGCATGTAAGCCATTCCAGACATGCCTCAGTGCATTAAGCAGCACCTGGCTTTGGTATTATTAACCTGTGATTGACAGTGATTGAAATGATTAAGATACATTTTTCTGAATTATCTTTATCGTTGTGTTATCTTTCTTGGTGTCTATGTTTACAGAGTACAAAGTGAAAGTCTCAAAAATCAACAGGAGCCAGTATGACACATTTGAATGGCAATCATGGATATGGACAACATGGAAATCTTACAGGTCATAAAGGAAGGTACATCAAAGACAGTAAACCTGATATGACATCAAATATGAGAGAAGCACTGTAGTCTTACTTCATGGAAAAGCAACTGAGAGACAGAAAAGTGACAAAGAACATGTTGTCCCCCTCTTGATTCTGAAATGAAAGGACAAAGGTATCCGACCGTGTGATACAAAGACCTTCATCGCTCACGCTGGTTGTCGTGGAGGTCTGGACCTTGAGGAAAGCAGACAGTACCTGATTATGGGGCCCCCAGAGGATGTCTGGCATGTGGACAGCTCCACCAACAGATGGAGTGGGTATCGTCAAATCGGGGGTTCATTCGCATGGTATTTCCACCTGTCCATTTGTCTCGGAGCTTTATGAGTTTACTATGTGGTGCTTGTATCACATTACATAACCACTCTGATACTACTTAATTTCATTGTGATTGTTACTTGGCTCTTTATCTGTAACCGTCGATACTGAACATACTTTTTATGTAGTTTCTTTTTTCTTTATTTCGAGAGAACAGTAGGGAAAATCTCATACAAACCACTAAGCAAATTAGGTTTGAAATTTTAATACAACAGATGATTCACTGTTTTGTTTGAATGCTGGAAATAAGGAAGCTCTGTTGTGGGAGGTTTGACCTCCTGCATATGTTTCTATGGGCAATTCTTCTCAAAGCCTGAATGATAGAAGAGTCTTAGTGAAAACTAGGCAACATTTGGTTGCGTGTATTGCTATTGCTATTTCTGTAAAAACTGGATTGATGCAGAGAAACAGAATAATCTCTGAAGTTTAATCCATATGACTAAAAAAATGCTCATTTACATTAAACCACCCCATAAATGTACAATACTGCAATTTAATGAAATGCCTTGTTCTGTCCTGTAGTTAATACAACACACAACACAACACAACAACACAAGTCCTCAGTGTTATTGATCGCTTGTGCTTGTGAAATATCAAGCTAGCTTGCAACATCTCAAACAATTGTTAGTAAAACCTTTCAAATCTACCTTTACATGTATCCTCAAGATAAAGAGTTTCAGTATGCTCGTATCTCCACTGATACCACTGCACTTTGTGTTTTACAGGCTGAAGTGTTTGTGCAGGTGCGGCAAGGGATGTTCATCCTCTCTGTCCATATCCTCCACTACAGACATCCAGTCAACTACCTAGCCAACGAACCTGGATATAACTGGTTTTGACCAGCAGGATTGTGCAGGATTTCAATCTACTTGGTTACTGACTGTCCAAGATGAGTAGTAGGTTGAACGACCAGTGACCGGTGGTGTGGCTCCATTTCTTTTCTGTGCACAGTTACTGATATTATATAAAATAATGAATGTGCACAGCACTGCGTTTGATGCACTGTGTGCAACCAAAATAATGTAACACAATCAGTTTAAAGAAAAGTGGTGGATTAAAAAGTAGACTCTTATTCAGAATTTACTTCAGTAAGTAAAATATTGTTTAATATTACTCAGAAAAGTACAAATCCCAGAAGAAATACTCAAGTACAGTATGAAGAGTATTTGTAATTCCTTACTTTATACTTCTGGAAAAAAAAAACATACAATACCAAAACTTGTTTGCAGATTAATGGCATCAGACACTAGGGAGCTTTTGTTAGTTCCATAATAATATCATTTATTTCAGAAACATAGCAGTAATTCAGTGTTGTCTTAACTTGAAAGCCAAAGGCAATTTTATGTTAAAACAACTAATGGGCAATTAGGTATGACTATAAAGCAAAGATTAACTATTTTTGCAGGAGTTGCATATTATAAAAAGTTGTAACAAAAAAGCGTTATAGCTTTGCACTGTAATTTCCTTAGTGATGGCTGGATTGAAAGACGTCAACCATTTTACCATTTCACATGTCACCATCTGTTGGATATGAGGTCTTGCCATCATTTCACCTGGAAGAAGGAGCATGCAAGTGTTGTAAATGGCATGATTTTGCTCTGTGACTGAATCATCCCCTATGTCAGACTGTGTATTTATCTCACAAGTAAAATCAGAACAAAATATAACATGGAGAAAGCATGAAACAAATGATATTTAATTTAATTGCCTTAATTGCCCAATATCTAACTGAGTACCATTACCTGATGCAAGTTCTCACCTTTACTAAAGTGACAAAGCTGCTGTAGAGCACAGTGATGAGGAAGAGGATGAGGAAGGTGCGGGCAGTGTTCCAGATTTCCTCAACACTTTCGACATTGGACGTGTCATGTGTGTTTTCATCAAAGTAGTCATCCTCCCTAATAACTTCTATAGGAGAGGGTTACAAAAGAAAGATCAGTGTTCAGTGAGCAGTGGCAAGGGCAGCCAGCTCATCATGTCATGCTGGGTCTGCTTTCACTCAGAGTACATTCTACATCATGTCACTTTTTGTCATGTGGCAGATACTTTTGACCAGAGAGATTCATCACATTACATTATGTTCATTTAGCAAACACCTTTATCCAGTGCAACATCCAGCACAAAAGAAAAGAAGTACATCCATTCAAGATGAATGAGCCACAATGTCAGACCAGGCTAACAGCACTCCCAGACCAGTGAGCGTGAGCATAACACTATTCAAGTCCCACCACAAGTTGAGATTCACAAGGCAAGCATGCAAAAGTGTATCAAATGAAGCCAAATTAATGAAGAAATATTGCAAAAAATTTCAATAACAACTTTCAACAAATTCTATGTCGATTCTGGTTTCAGCATATGTGGTGCATTAGGGTAAAAATGTGGTGTTATGGTTGAGGGAATGCATTTACAGTGGAATAATACAAAGTGAAATGTACACTGTCATCAAAAAGCATGTCAGTTGCACAAGTAAATTATGCAGTGTGTGGTGTTTCAGTGTTACACTTTCTATGCATGCATTATATGTGGCTATTTCTAGCCTCTGATTTCTAGGTGCGGTTGCTTTGGTCGTAATGGGTTTGAACAGAATGACAGCTGTTGGGAGGCTGAAGCAAAGAGCAGGTCAGCCACATTTGGTCTGAAACGAAAGATCGCAAAGCACAGACCTGTGCAGGCTTGCAGACAGATGCAGGAACATGGCCTGCTACCCAGGCAGAGTCTGGCTTTAGAGCAACCATGAAATGTTCACTGACAGGTACTGTTTTACAAGCTGAAGAGAGCCAAGAGCCAAAAGGCTGAGGTAATTGTACCTTGCTGGGTTATGTTGAGTAGCAGAGTGGTTGTGACATGTTCCACCCTGCAAGTGTAAGTGACCCCCGGTTTCCAGAAGGAGGGGCGCATGTGGCTGCAGATGGTGAATCGCCCATCGGGCCCCCTGGATGCAGCGGTGGTGTTCTGCTCCACCAGCTGTGTGTCATCGTTCAGGATCCAGGTGACATTGATGGCAGACGGGCTGAAGCCATACACCAGACAGACGAGCTCCGTGGAGGAACGCAGCAGGGTGGCTTGAGGTGGGGATGGGATCACTGAGGCTGGGTTATTAAAAAAAAAAGAGAAGACTGAGAGAAAACTGCTGGTGCTAGCCCTTAAGCGCTTCCTCTGAATCCTCTCCACTGCTTCTCATCTAAACTTTGAATCTTAATTACATGTTTAAGCATTTTTCCTGATTTTTTAAATCAAATTATAATCGATACTGAAGAAACGTAGAAGAAAAAGTCCAAGGTAATTGTCACACTGGGCATTTTGCTTTCCTGCGACTGCATGGCTAAAATCATTAATCTGTCAACATTTTTATAAGATACCACAGAAAGAAGGAAGTGAATAAGTCTGGTGTTTAAAGTGAAAATCTTCTCCTATCAAGAACAGACCTTTTACTTACCAAACACATTAGAAACGGTATGCCTGAGCGGGCTCTTAGATGACTCGTGCCTGACCACGCAGGAATATGCTCCATCTTTCCACTGGGACTTGGGCACCAGGAGCTTGCTGTGCATGGAATAGCTGCTTTTGCCAGAGTATCTGAGTGCAGGGCTGCTGCTGTATTGTGATTCTGGTAGCTTGTGCTTGTTCAGTTCCCAGTAAACATCAATGTCAGAGGGGAAGAAATTGGACACCAGACAGACTATGGTGGCTTCACTTGATTTTGCCAGCTCCGATTCGGACGGTTCTAGAATCTGAACACTGGGCTGCTTGGGATCTGGAACCCAAACAAATTGAGACTTTATCAATGAATCTTTCATTTTTGTATCAGTTTTTTACAAGGTGAGGTTTTTGTTAAATTGGAAATGACAGGGAATGTATTTTAGAAATATTTTTGCAGCCTGTTGAGTTTGGAATGCTGTGTGATTTCTTTATTAATCTTTTGTTTAGGAGCTATTGTGCACAACCAAAATGTAGTTATGTTTTTCATGAGCATAAAACAACATACAAAGCACAACCATAAAAAGAGGTATCAGAGCATTGGCTTGAATGTAATGTGGCAGGAAAAGCAGAGTAAGAAGAAGGGACTTTATTGTGTGGCCATATGAGATTTTATCCAAATTACTGGAGTATATGTTTGAAATGAGTCAGACTTCTGGGTCGCTGAAATTATTTCTATGTAGAAACCCCAAATAGGGCCCAACTCGATGCTGTAAAGGTATGGGGTCTTTTCCGTCAACACATAACTTGACAAATCAATAAGGTTGATCAATATTGTATTGTAGTATACACACCACATTGTGCATATTGTGTTTTCCCTGCCTAGTGTTTTTTCAGCTGTTTTACTTCCAGTAAAGTGTTCTCAATGATAAATGAATCAATTAATCACCTTTTATTTGAATAAGTACACCTTTACAAGGAAAAATTGTGCTGTACAATAAGAAAGGAAAGCAAAAACAGAATTTGTGAGCAGGGGAAGAAATCGTCCAGGCCATAACATGCTGAGAGTCAAATCAGAGCATCAAAGAAAGATCTATGGGTTAAAAACATTGACAGCTAAATAAGGCCAGTGAGCACCATCTCAGAACCACAACTAAACTGAGTCAAAAATGGCAGGAAAAAACTGTTACATTAAGGAATGAGTAGGAAACCTATGGGCGACTATAGTAAATGGGAGTATGGGAGTTTCCATCCCCCTGTTTTCTGTTCATGCATGTAATGTTCATGCTCATGTTAACTGTTTCATGCAGCCTGACCATGGGAAGGATATTCACCTCTGGTTTTCTCCAGGGACATCAACTGTGGCTTGCTGGAGCACACATGTCTGGCTTCACAGGAGACATTTTTGTGCATGTGCCAGTCACGGGCCTTCATGTTGAACGTGCTGCGCAAAGTCTGCGTTCCATTGGCATTCTGTGTACGCTCTGTTGTACTGTGTGTCTGCCCTGCCTCTCTGGGGACCTCACCATTCACCTTCCAGGTGATGGAGAAGTTCTGCATGCCATAAGCGACCAGCACACAGGTGAAAGGAAGGTCCTCACGATTCAGTGTGGTCTGGATGGAAGGACCAAGAAGAAACATCTCTGCTGTCTGAGTGGAGGCTGGATTCACTAGGGCAAGAAGAGGAAATGATTAACCAAAAAAATAAATAAACGGCAGATGAATGTCATGAAAATGAACAAAATCACAGGCAAACTGTAAAAAAATAGCAAGTGACAAGTTATTGATTCTGATAAAATAAAATCCACTTATGGTTATGTCATGAAAGGTAAAGATACTGCAATGAATGGCAAACCATTTGGGGTTGCCATAGTAGTATACACTGATGTCATAATGCAGTAGAGAATGTCTAAAATGATGTCATGAAGGTAAAGAGAGTGTATGTCTATGTCATGAAGACAAACAGATGGCAAAATGTTAATTATGGTGAAGCATTATTTAAAATAATGTCAAAAATAAAGAGAGTTTGTGCTGATGTGACATCATGATGGTCAAAATGTCTATGAGGTGATGTGTGGTAGGGACTGGAGCTGAGCTGGGGGGATCTTGAGTGAGACAGAGGGATTTCAAGAGCAGTGCAAAAGGGACTATATTATACTGCATTTTAAGAAGAATTCAGTCTCATTTTGACAATTACAGATTTACTCACTACACACACAAACACAGAAAACACAGAAAACACAAGCTGGGGGCTGACTTTGTAAACTGGACTTTTTGGGAATTCCATGTAACCTAATGAACCAGGCTACAACTTACCTTAGCAAATGCTAGTGCCTTTTCTCATCTCCTTCAAAAGAAAGCCTTGAGAATAGTCAGGAATTCCATACAACACACATCATAACTCACCTGAGCAAATGCTGATGTGTTCTGTGAAATCTTTTTTATTGTGGGTAGCTTTGCAGGTATACTTGTAGCCATTGTGCCACTCGTCAATGTCAACCTCCACTTTGCTGCTTAGGCTGTATGTTATGTCTCCCTCCTGTACATTCTGAAATTTTTTCTGAACTGGAGACAAACTCACAGGACTGTCATTTACAGACCATTCTACTGTGATGTCATCTGGATAAAACCCTGTGAGGTAGCAGAGCAGACTGACTTTTGTGGCCCCTGATGTGTTGTACCTGAGCTGGTGGTACAGAGTAATGCTGGGAGAGACAATCCTTGTGTCTGAAAGAGGAAAAAACAAGAGTAAGACGCTCACATCAATGAATGCATGGAAGATGCATGAGTCAGTATAAAGTATTGTACTTATACATGCCCTTCAAGAAATGATGCCATCTCACTGTAACTTTATATTACATTTATTATGTGTCCTGCTTGTGTTCCCTGCATCCCTTAAGAATGCATGTGTATGCATGCACATTTTGACTCATGTTTCCTTCTGAGCTTGCTCATGTGATTTTGGTGTATCTCTGTAGCTGCATGTATATACAGACTATTGGATAGCACAATACAGAGGTAGATCTACATACACCTCAAAAATTGAGAAATTCATGTGAGTGACAGAGGCTCTGGCACACACAGAATAAACAATATTTTTTATTCCACGTCAGACTAATTTTATAAAATAACACCAAAAGGAAGCACCTAGATTCATCACTCGTTCAAGAGAAAAAAATATGATTATGATTCTGTAAAGCACATGATCTGCGATAAAGTACTACAAGACCAATTCCGAGTTTGTGGGTGACCTGTGAAAGATGAAACTTTTCACTTCTTTTCATTTTTGTTAACATGCTTCGTGCTTTTATTCAAGTAGATCCCAGAAATAATGATTTTGTTTTCACCCCAGGACCATTTTGTAATTTTCTTCAATAAGATATTTCAATGTGTTTTCCAAACCTGAAGTTATTGCGCTTGTAGGTTTTTTTTTTTCAAATTTTATGAACTGATATGAACGGATCACCTGTTAGAATGATGGTCTTGTTTATGAGGCCAAAGCATTTATGCTCAACCTGACATTTGATTGTCTTCATGGTCTTCCATTTTTAATGGGAAGAGTCAGGTTGTTTACGAAGCGTTGAATTCTGCCAATGGAATCCTTGATATAGTCTTTACTTGTCGATTGTTCTTTCCCATTATCCTCAAGCCATGTAACTGTGGTTTTGTAGGGGGAGAAGACTGTACATATAGCTGTTGCAACATCATAGCTTGCATCACTGTCTAGATTGGGCTTCTCCAGGTAAACGTGTGGTGAAGAAAGGGGAAAATCTGAAATCAAAACCAAATATAAAGATGTCCTCAAAAATGAATTACCGATCAGGCTGAATAAAAACTGGATATCACAATAAAAGCACAGTAGCAAGTATTAGAATGAAAAGACATTCATGCAAATGTTTTGAATATCAGTTATACATTTTTAAATCTGCTGGATCATTTAAAACATATTTAAAGGGGTATGAAGTAAATGCAGTAAATATAATAAATATCAAGCGCTGTTCCTTACCACAAAAATAACTGCCACCCCTATAGCCCCAACTATATGTTGTAATTCATGCTGAGTTTTTAAAATGTGGCAATATGAAGCTACAATCATATTATAGGAAAGCATAGACATATCACATCTAGAAAGTATTTTTTTTCAAGAGCAGTGCATCATATTAATAGAGAAAATGTCTTTTACCCCGACACTTTGGCATTTCAGATTTGGATGTGGCACATGAAGACATAAGGCAAAAAACAGGCCCAAGTTACATGAAAGACTTTAAGAAACACTGGATAGGTTTACTGTTGCATAGTGCTTATCTAGTATGAGGTAATGTCAGGTAAACTATTTGCTGTAACTTAGTTTTATTTTGATTACAGTCTCAGCTACAGACCTAGTGTTTCTCCTGACTAACAGAGAATAAGTGCTCTGGACACATAAGTAACCTGACAAGTCAGGATGACTGTGCATGCATATCCCATTAAGGTTAAGAGTTTATGCTGTTAACATAATAAAATAAATGTTTATGAGGTGATGTATGACAGGACTTGAATTTCACCTGCGGGACCTTTAGGGAGGCAGAGAATAACACAGTATAATAGCACATATCATAACTCACCTGAGCAAATGCTGATGTGTTCTATGACATCTTTTTTATTGTGGGTAGCTTTACAGGTATACTTGGAGCCAGAGTGCCACTCGTCAATGTCGACCTCCACTTGGCTGCTTAGACTGTATATTGTGTCTCCCCCGTTGACATTCCGGAATTTTTTCTGAACTGGAGACAAACTCACAGGACTGTCATTTACAGACCATTCTACTGTGATGTCTTCTGGATAATACCCTGTCAGGTAGCAGAGCAGACTGACTTTTGTGGTCCCTGATGGGTTGTTGTTGAGTTGGTGGTACAGAGTAATTCTAGGGGAAGCAGTCCTTGTATCTGAAAATGGGAAAATAAGAATAAGATCTTCAGATGAATAACTGCATGCTTTCACACTATCTTCCTGTGACTGACACCGGTCTGATAATGACTATAATAACAATGACTGATAATAACAATTGTCATTCTTAATAATTAACCTTAATTTGGGTCACATGAAGAAGTGGGAAATGCAAAGAGAGTATGCAGGGAGGTGAGAGAGAAATAAATGAAGGGAAAGATGGAAACAGATGAGACAAAGTAGGAAAGGAGTGATACAAGGAGAACTGAGTGAAGAGTGAGGAGTGATGGGGCATAATAAGAGAACTGTAGTAAAGAAGGGTTAAGAATATGAGAGAGTGATGAGGAAAAGAAAAATATAGCAATAGAGTAGAGGGAGAGTGATTAGTGAGAAAAGAAAGAATGAGGAGCAAAAATGCAAACAAAAATGTTTTATGATGCAGGTAACATTATGTAAGAAAATATTAAGTGATTTTGTTTCTGTAGAAGAATGGACCTGTTGTAAAGGATGACAATTAACAGTTTTGTGGGTAACATGTAAATGAAGTTTTCCAAACTGGTTAAATTACTACTGCTGTCAGTGAAATTATTTAACTTCTAACCTTTTAGCTGAATAGTCCTTTCTATTTTGTGGAAACATTTATGTTTAGCTTGACAAGTGATTGAATTAATGGTTTTCCATTTGCTCCTGGGAAGAGTCATGCTATTGACATTTTGCATTATGTTCTTGGGGTCCTTGGTATTATCTTCACTTGACAATTTTTTCCTCTCATCTCCATTCTCAAACCATGAAAGACTGGTCTTGTAGGGAGTCAAGACTGTACACGAGGCTGTAACCTTTTCATAGCTCACATCACTCTCTAGATTGGGTGCCTCCAGGTAAATGGTTGGAGAGGAAACAGGGAATTCTGTAACCAAAAAAAAACAACAAAAAAAAACAAATAAGTTCAAAGTGAATTACTTTTCAGGATGATTGAAAAATGGACATGAGAACAGAGGCACAGTAGCAAGATAAATCATCAGTTTCCTCATTCAGCATCTAGTAGCTGTCATTTGATGTTCACCTAGATTTACATTTACATTTATTCATTTGGCAGATGCTTTCATCCAAAGTGACTTACAAGTTAGGCAGAGTACAACACAAGCAAGAAACCATAAAGAGTCATAAAGGTTCTCAATATGGACTAGAAGTTGAGCAACTTGCATTTAACTTTGAAAACTTTGAAACTTTGAAAGTTGTGTCTCAGCTGTTGTTGAAACTATAAATGTTCTAATTTGCTGGTTCAGTATTAACATTCTTGAAGAAGTGTGGAATAGAACAGAGCACTTGTAGCTTTCAAAAAAGCAGGCAGCAGTCAGACCAACTGGAACATCCAAGACAAGTTGGTAAAAAGGAGTCAAGGACAGAAGATCTTGTCCCCATATAATATATTTTTGATATCAGTCTGTGAACTCATTTTGAATGATTGTGTTAATACTGCTGTGGTATTGGGAGTATGTGTGTATGCTGATGTCATCCAGATAAAGAGAAAATTTGCTGAGATTTGACTGTCCTGTTACCCTACATCAATTGTTATGTATTGCATC
>CM032875.1:13474991-13496328 GCA_019176425.1 Megalops atlanticus | reverse complement strand
GGCTTCAATAATGCAGTATTTTTTACCAGTTGAAACTGTTTAACACATTTCCTGTTAAATTGTTAATTGTAACATTTTTGCCAGAATTGTGCACTTTTGTGATTATGTACAGTATACAACAGTTAAAAAGTGCTGTGCATTAAATTCAGCTCAAATAATATTGAAATAAATGGACTGAACCCTCTTTATTTTACATCTGGGTACAAGACAAGTGACTACATTTTTAACATGCCAGCTACAGAGTAGACAGAGTACTCTTGTTCTCCTCCAGATGGGGGCAGCAGTTATTAGGGGAAGCAGGATATTCTGACCATTTAAATTTAACTTGTTCTCCTCAGTCCTCCAGCCCACACAGATGTAAACAAATTCAATGCCCTGTGTCTCCTATAAAAGCTGCTGAGAATTCTTCTGCAAACAGAGGAGCATCACCTGTAAAACACAGAGGAATCTATGTGTGACAATGGGAGTTACAGAAGTATTGATAATTGTACTGGCTGCAAACAGTCTCTGACCATTTCCTGTAAAGTCCCTGGATAATTGCTCGCTGATGGTACAAACTGGATACGACAGTCTGCAGGGAATGCACTGGAGTGGATTGGGTACTTTTGGGGAAATGAATCCACTGCTTACAAAGATTCTCTTAAGAACAAGTTCAGCATCTCCAGAGACACCTCCAGCAACACAGTATCTTTTCAAGGCAGCAGCCTGCAGACTGAAGACACCGTTGTGTATTCCTGAACCAGACAAAACAGCCCCAATAGAAAGCCTGTCACAAGCACCACAGGGTCTTTATCTCCCCAAAGTAGCCAATGCCCCCCTTGAATATGGTTAACAGCCAACGCCACCTCTCGGATCCCCTTTGGCACCATCACCTGCCACTTTGAGCCATAGCTGGCTCACACCAACCCCAATGTAGGACGCCTCAGGGGGATGCACTATAGGACTGAGAAAAGTTGAATAAATTCAGTATGCCCGCACCTGGATGGAAATAAAGAACAGTGCACAGGTCCACTAGACACAGGGCTTTAATTGAGATCAGGTGGAAATAATGATGAATTTAGGAATTTTCACAAGAATAAATGCCCATATAGTGTTTATATATTTTTTATGTCCGTTACTGAAGAAATTAATGAATTGATACATTGTGCATCTTAACTTAATACTTGTTTTTACTGTCAAGTATTCAAATATTGATGTTCCAGGACATGATTCTCCTTTACAATGTAGATCCTATCCATAAAATACATTAGTAATGTTTTACAATATAGTCTGCTGATGAATACTTAATGAAACACAAAGTATGATATTCTAAATTGGACAAAATTCTTATGTGTTACCAGTTTAACTAAAAATGTCATATTGACAAAAAAGAATGCAAACAAATTTGCATAAGAACTTAATTTAAAAATGAACCAAATTCAAAAAAAGCATTTAAATTTCAAATTTAAAAAAGCTATTTGAAATTTTGGCATGATAATGTCAATGATTTAATACACTATAGTGTTTACATTGTAACTGGCAGCTATATTATGTTATGTGTCATGTCTATGTGTCAGTTTATTGTAAAGTAAAACTTTACAGCTTACTAGATCAATAAGAGAACAGTGTTTGTGTTCTCCTGCTTCACTCAGCAGGATGGGTTTTTTGTACAGGACTGCTGTGTAATGAGGGAGCAGGAGGAATCCAATCACAGTAGCACAGATGGGCTGTAAATAAACAAAGCAATTTTACTGGAGACTTGAAAAACACCAAGCTTTGTGTATAGAAACATACACAAACCAGAGCAGCGTAAGACTGAACAGGGAATCAAGCAACAGGCAGGGTTTAAATACACCAAACGTGTGAAGAGCCTAACTGCACACAGGTGAAAACAATTAACTAGATTAGGCAAGGCACAAACAGTAAGACAAGCCCTCTGGTGGAAGTTCGGGGAAGCAGCAGGCAACAGGACCAGACAGGCTGTTACGAGGATGTCTGGTGGTTGCTGCGGGAAGCAGTTCCTGAATCCCTGACATGCTGTACCTTCACTGCATTGTGTGTCAGGCTGCTTCTTTGTAAAAACACTGCAGAGGTGTCTTTGAAGATGCTGAATTTGTTGTATAATGAATCTTTTAATCTTATGGTTCCACCACCTTATATATGTCCGATCCACTCAGGAGCTTTCCCTGCAGGATGTCGTATCCAGCCAGTACAGTAGCTGTTGTCAGTCAGGGAATACACACTGCAGTCACATTTTAATGTCAGGGATCCTTCTGGTGTAGAATCGGCTGATTCAGACTGTGTGAGAACAATCTGAGACTCCACACTTAAGGGGAAAGACAGAGAGGAATGGAGGTATAATATGAGGAATAGCAAACTAAACTTTAAGTTAAAGAGCAATTGTAAAACATTGACACTCATAGGATGTAGTAATAGAGATGGAGGGAACATGGTTTGTGTTGAAAGATGAACTGGAGTGAGCTGATCTTTTTAAATCTAAAGGCCTCAGAGGCAGCTGAGGACATGCAAATGCAGACAATGTTTAAATAAGGGGAAGGAGGCTTAAGAAGACAGAAAAATGTACATATGGCACACAACTGCATGTAAGCCTCTCCAGGCATAACTTATACCATCAAGCAGCACCTGGCTTTGGTATTATTAACCTGTGATTGACAGCAGTATCTGAGAAAATTAATGGTCAGTCAAATGGAAAAAAGGCAATAATCTTTTCTGGCTTGTTTCAATAGAAACTCACATAAAACAATATCATTTCCATTTCCATTGACACAATAATAACAGAATACTGTTACAAGAGTCATATTATAACAAAAATTCCATATAAATCCATATGAGAAAATAAAAAAAAAACATATGTCCACAAGAGGGCACCATCGGATTATTTGAGGAGATTTTACTGAAGCCTTCCAACTGAAAATTCAAGTGTACTCAGTTTAGAATTGAGCATTTTGTTGTACATTGTGCTCTGTAAATAATACACATAAGAATCAACCACTGGGTCAAAGTAATTCCAGAGTAATACTATTAACAGAGTAATACTAATGCTTTTAAAAACTTTACTTGAAAGAAGCAATATCACTGCAAGAATTAGTTTGTACTTCCATATTTGGCACAATTGCATTGCACCCTTTGGAGCAGAAGTAAGAGATCATTTTTAAAGCTTTTTATACCCGAAGATTTTTATCTTTTCAATCTGATTTCATACAGAGAGTCCATTTCATTCGTCTTACCTGGTGCATAGATTCATTGGTTAGGCTTCTGTCATACTGGAACTTGCCAGGAAAGCCATGTTAAATCGACAGTGATATGTCTGATCATCCCCTTTCTACAGGCAACTGCTGTGTCTCTAAGGCACAGGACCAGCCTCTTGATAACGTCATGCGTGAGGACACGGCCTGCCAGGGGATCTATCACGGTATGCCAGGACACTGCGGCCGAACCCTGAAGGGCCTGTATTCATATGGTCATATTATGATGGTCACATGTTTACAAAGTTGTTTACTGGTAAATCAAGTTCAGGGTAAATATCCTGAATATTTTCAGAGACATTTTTGATTGTGTCATCATCGCAGGTTTACACACAATCATCATATTAGCCACTGTGTGCTGCATTTAGAGCACAGATGAAATTGTGTTAGAATGAAATGATTAAGATAATTTTTTTCTGATTTATCTTTATCTTTGTCTTATCTTTGTTGGTGTCTGTGTTTACACACATTTGAAAAGGAAATCTTACAGGTCATAAAGGAAGGTACGTCAAAGACAGTAAACCTGATATGACATCAAATATGAAAGTAGCACTGTAGTCTTACTTCATGGAAGAGCAACTGAGAAACAGAAAAGTGATATAAAACATGTTGACCCCCTCTTGATTCTGAAATGAAAGGACAAAGGTATCCGAGCGTCTGATACAAGGACTTTCATCGCTCAGCTGGTTGTTGATGACAGGTCTGGAATGGAAAGCAGACAGTCAATTAATTATGGGGCTGTCAGAGGATTTCTGGCGTATGGAAAGCTCCACCAACGGGTGAAGTGGGTAACGTCAAATTGGGGGCTCAGTTGCGTGGTATCTACCACTGTGCGTTTGTTTCTGAGCTTTACGAGTTTACTAAGTGGTGGTTGTATCATATTACATAACCATTCTGATACCACTTCAAGTCATTGTGATTGTTACTTGGCTCTTAATCTGTAACGGTCCGCATGCTCTGGGGGAAGTTGAGGTAACTGTAAAGAAAGATTAAGCTCGCGACTTTATAACTAGCTTTAGTTTCTTTTTTCTATTGTGGCCATGCACATTCCCCTGCTGTCAGCCATTTAAAAGCACCCATTTGGAACTGTCTATTTCTATTGCCATGCCTCACTGAACCTGACTTGTACCAGACAGGCACAGGCCATGCTGTCAAGCTGGCTTGATGCCAGTTCAGGATGGCCATCCCATTCAATTAAAATTTAATTCAATTTCAGGTTTATATAAATGGACCACTTTTAACAAAAGGACTGTCACAGAGCCCTTCACAGATCACCTTCAATGGCAACAATTCATGAGATGTCCGATAGGCATCTTACACATAATAAGACGTACAGTTCATCTCAATACAGTAAGATTGCGTAGACAATATTATGTAAAAGTTGTAACCAATTTAAACAATCCTCCTGAGAAAATGGAAAACCAAACAAATAACACTGAAATGTGGAAAAAAGTGGAATATACTGTATAACCTCGGCCCCTTGGGATTTTGAATCCCAGTTACCTTCATTATTGTTTCAGCCTTTAAATGGCAGGGATATTTCTCCCAGAATAACTGTTTTCACTATGATTGAAGATCATGGGTTGAAACACCAGGGAACACCAAAAAACCCCAAAATATCAGTAATTGCCTTTTTCCTTATTTCCGTGTTATTGATAACAATAATGAAATTGTATTAATTTATGAATCATGGATGTGTTTCAGCCAGACAAATTTAACGTTTCAGTCTTTTCTCATGGATTTTAAAAAAGTTTTCCGTTTGATAGTTCAGATTATAATTATCAGTTTTGATAATTACAACTGTCAGACACTGAATCAGGATGAACTACTGGTTAAAAAGCCTGGAGAATCCCACAGACTGACCTGTACAGCCTCTGGGTTCACATTCAGCAGCTATGGTATGGCCTGGATCAGACAGGCTCCTGGGAAGGGACTGCAGTGGGTGGCCACAATTAACACAGATGGTGGCAGCTGGTGGTATGCCCAGTTTGTTCAGGGAAGATACATCATCTCCAGAGACAACAGCAAGAGCCAGCTGTATTTACAGATGAACAATCTGAGAGTTGAAGACACTGCTGTGTATTACTGTACCAACCTCTTCCCCTTTATCACACACAGCTGCTGTACACAGCCCTGACATAATACTTGAGTTAATGAATGAACATTTTCTCATGCCACTCAGAAAAATCATTGGATAAATGATATATATGACCATAAAGTAGAGAATCATTAAACATTGTAAAATATAAACACAATGTTAACTCTCCTGTTCTGGGAAACTTGTGGACATGCCAGCTGGCCTAGGGCTTTTGTTAATGCAGTATCTTCACCTATTTCATTTCCAGGACTTGTTTACTTTTGTGATTAAACATGACAGTGATCATGTGTTGAGCTTTACATTCAGCAGCCCATAGTGTAGCCCGTATTGATGGATTCAACCCTACTTATTTTAAATGTGCATACACAGAAAAGTGCATAAGATTTTGGTGCAGTGTTCATTTAATGAAACTGCATTGAGCTTACTGAAGCATTTTACTCTTGAGATGTAAAGTGAATGTGCTCATCGAAACAACTTAATCCTTTTCTTTCTGCCTGCTTTTCCAGTGACAATGTTCCAAAGATTTCAAAAGAATTTTTCTTATGCCATTACTTCAAAGTCAATGCCCAAATGATTTAATTTAATTCAGGCCACATCAGTACAAAGGGAAGTTGTTTGCATTGACATGTTTCAGCTATGAACATTTTAAATTATATATAACCAGACACAAAACATAACCATTGTTCATGTTGAAACTATAGGTGTATTATAATGTAAGTTTGTCATACAAATATTTATTAAATTTTTATGAATTATATATTATGAAATATTACTCAAGTTTTAGATGATAACATTCAGCATTTTCCATAAAAAGATACACAGATACAGTATCAGTCAATGTCACACTGAAGGAGTCTGATCCAGAGATGAAAAAGCCCAGAGACTCTCTGAGACTGTCATGTAAAATTACTGGGTTCTCACTCAGCAGCTGTGAGATTCACTGAGAGATTTTAATGCACAGATGGATTAATGTGCATTTCCTAATAATCTAGTTGTAACAACAAATCTAAACAAATCTAAATGTTTAAGATTTGTGTAAGCCAAACAGTTGACAACCAGTTGTAGCTCACATTACAAAATATTCAAAGCCAGAAATATGAAACTTCAAACACCAACTGGTCCCTGGATCCCTGGTGCTGTGTATTAAGAACATTAATAATTTCCCGAATTGAGGAAGAAAAGTAATTAAAACTAATATTAATCTATTCTTTCTACTTTGTGCTACATAATATTGGACAATGTAAACTAATGTAATGTAATGTAATGTAACCTCTGTGGGGAGTTCATTCCACCACTAAGGGACCAATACAGACAGGGATTGTGTCTGAGAAAAGCGCCCCGTCGGTGATACAGGCTGGATCCGACAGCCTGTAGGGAAAGCACTAGAGTGGATTGGATACATGCATGGTGGTGGGAGCACTTATTACAAAGATTCTCTGAAGAACAAGTTCACCATCTCCAGAGACACCTCCAGCAGCACAGTGTCTTTGCAAGGCAGCAGTCTGCAAACTGAAGACACAGCTGTGTATTACTGTGTCCGAGAGATACAATGAGAGATTACAATGTAAGAGTGGGACAAAAACTCCCTCACTTGTCATATAATAATAACAGTAAGAATCATCCAACCAATCAAGCTATCAGCATTCTCATACAGCTTTCCATGTAGATGCATCTCATACGTTCCATGTGAATAAAGACAAAACTTTTTTGATTACGTTTTTGCAGGCACACATTTTATGAAAGAGACCAGTGATGTTTACCCCAATATTTCATCTGCCAAGTCATACATTTCCTTCCACAATAATAGTGGTAGTGCTAATGCTAGCCACTACCACTATTATTGCAGAAGGAAATGTATGATCTTTGTAATAATTAGCTAATGCTAATTTAACAGGGTCCCAAGGAAAGGTCCAGGGTGTGGCTGAAAAGATGTTCAAGTATGTTGATACAGCAACAAGATGTTTCCATTCAGTTTGGTCACCCTCAGTCAAAGCGTACTGGAGTGATACCTTAGGTGTGAGTAGAGCTCACTTTTAGCTGGAGAATAAACTGTGCTCTGTTTATGTTGTATGAAGAAACACGGGTGCAGCAATAAGCTGCTAGGTCACTGGCTAGGTAGTTAACTGTTACTGGCATATGTTGTACCCTTCCGCCACCTATAGGACATATTTGGTAATGCCATGTTTATTATTAGAACGTGATTCTAGTATTCTGATTCTACATTGTAATAAATGTGCCTGTTAGCTTGACATGTTCCCAATTAAGAGCAGCTGTTGAACAATTAGCTTGCTATGTAGCCACATCCAGCTTCTGTAAATCCTTCTGAACTGATTAATTCAGACCTTGTTTGTCTTTTCAAATATTGACAGACTTGGTGAACAAGAGACACATGGATGAGCTTCTGCCATTTAGCCCTTGAAGTCTTCTTCCCAGTTAACATAAGTAGTAATATCCATTCACTTTAACTTGCAAAACAGGACAGACAAAGAATTGTTGCCGTGGCTCACATAGATCAGCAAAAGGTCCCTCTATTTAGAGGTCAGAATTTACCGTGGTGAAAACCTGGTAGTCAGAACTAACTGTACTTTGGACTAAAGCTAACTGATTGATTTTTAAATTGACAAATTGATTGAACATGACTTGGCTTCAGTTCGACATAGCAGACTTATTTTTGCAAGCATTTCTCCTGACTTTCAGAGAATAAGTATTTAGTACATGCAAGTGACTTGCTGTTTTTTATGCTGAGATCATTGATGAAATCATGTTGATGTAACTACCAGCCATTGAAGTTGGATACATGGCAGTGTAGATATATGGATAATACATTTAGCTCCAGTTTCATCTGAACCAGTCCAGAGCTGTGACACCTTATTTAAAGAGCATGTAAATCTGCCTATCCAGTGAGGAGGAGTTCATGCAAACTCTGAGCTCTTCCTTCTACATTTACCTCTCGGCATTGAGGGAGGAGGAGCTGTTGTTGGAGACTGACTGTAGGACTCATATCATAAACAGCACTCAAAGACTTGTATGTAAAGTATGTTTTAAGTAATTGTTGATTTTATGTGATTAACTTTTTACAATAACAATTTTTTTAATTCATTTTGAGCTGAACGTGTCCATTCTTTTCACAGGCATCAAAAGTCACACACTGACAGAGTCTGAACCAACAGTTAAAAAGCCTGACCTGCACGCAACCATGTTCCCTGCTTCTTTATTACTGCTGCTGCTGCTGGCAGCTGCATCCTGTTGGTCTCTGAGTTCTGAGCAATCAGTTCATTTTGAATGAATTTTAATTTATTAATTAATATTTTAATTAATTTAAAATCACATTCAAAATTGCATAATGTCTTCATGTTCTTCATGAACCCAAACTCATGTGCTGACATGAAGTTTCCATTACACTTTCTCAAACAGGTAAAAACATATACCCTTTGGCCTTGGCACAATGTGTTGCAATGTGAAATTAGTTTACATTATTAATATTCAGCAGACATTCATATACAGAGTAACTTTAAGAGGTTACAGTTTTTTTGCATATTATCCATTGATACAGGTGTATATTCACTGAGGCAATTTGGGGTTAATAACCTTGCCTAAGGGTACAATGGCAGTACCCCAGAAGAGAATGGAACCAGCAATATTTTGGTCACAAGCTCAACTCAGTACTTCTGCACCACACTGCCAAACTTATGCACACATGAACAAAACTAATTATCAGATCCACTAATTGATCTCTACAGGAGATATCTTGATAACTAGACATTATGCTCTTTACCATATGAGTTTTTTTATTTAGAGGTTTACAGAAATAGGTGACAAAGTTTTCATCTTCCTATGGGTATCTTACATTCTTGACAGGGAGAAACCCATTGTAATGCCCATTATCAGTGAGTGACTGAAGATTGAACTGTCCCACAAAAAATCAGACTTTATTCCTGGGATGGTGTTGTGTCCCAGGGGCCCTCTGTGACAGATACACTCATACACTCATCACGACCAGTTTACCCCCAGCTTTTAGTCTCCTCACAGGCTGTTTTAACTCTGATCAAAGGGATCAACTATTTTTGTATTACTTTGCTGCAGTGCAGTAGTTTGGATGTTTTTGTTAGTCAGAGTATATGAGAAAATGCATAATGAAAGCATATGTTTAAATGCTCCATTGACAGACAAGTCTGTGACATTATTTTCTGCTAATATTACATTTTTAAATGATTAGCAATTAAGAATTTCATCCACTTCTAACTGATTTATACTGCAATTACTATTGTTTTTTAATGATGTATAAGCAAAGCACACAACAAAATATTATTAGTAAATTTCTGAGACATATTCTGCATTGTCATTGATGTAAACGAGAATTTGAGTTTCTTAAAAAATATTAACTGGAACATGAACAGAATGTAGTAAAAACAAAGTATTTAAATGTCCTGTTGGTGCAATTCTTATGCCACTCTAATACATGCATTGTGTAAGTAACTCAAGATAAATGACTATAATGAAACCTAAGAAATGCTCAGCCACCTATCATTCCATGTAATTATCCATACATTATGAGGTAAGATCAGCATTTACATGGTACTGCATTTACATATAAAGTAGAAATATTGTTTAATAAATGTGTTCACTAATGGAAACAAAAAGCTATATAACCCTGGGATGAATTTATTCGAATAAAAATTCATAACCCCATAAGCTCTCTGACTAATGTAAAACAATAGTCTGTTGAGTAGAGTTATTTGTGGATATCATTTCCCTCCATGTGGGGGCAGCAGTGCTCTTCAGACTGAATTTACTACACTCTTCTCGGTCCTTTGTGCCCCCAGATATTTAAACAAATTCAGCACCCTATACTTCCTATAAAAGGCACTGAGCATTCTTCTCCTACCACAGGAGTATCACCTGTATCACAGAAAGGACTCTGAGTGGGACAATGGGAGTTACTGCAGTACTGACCATTCTAATGGGAACATTTTTATGTGAGTGTGCATGTTTTATTCAGGTTATTGTTACAGTCATGCATGACATTTTCAGATGTGTTTTACCTCTTTTCTAATTGGTAAAGACAATCTGCTTGTTTATTTTCCTTTTTACATATCTCAAGTATGATTACCTAAATAAATGTATGAACTGATATTGTCACAACTATACTTATTTCATCCACAGATGTTCACTGTGTTGAACTCACCCGGCCAGGCTTTAGGGTTGTAAAACCAGGACAGTCTCTGACCACCTCCTGTAAAGTCCCTGGGTACTCGCTCACTGATAGCTACTACTGTACACACTGGATACGACAGCCTGCAGGAAAAGCCCTGGAATGGGTCGGGTGTGTCTGTGGCAGTGGAAACATTTATTACAAAGATTCTCTTAAGAACAAGTTCAGTATCTCCAGAGACACCTCCAGCAGCACAGTGTCTTTACAAGGACAAAGCCTGCAGACTGAAGACACAGCTGTGTATTATTGTGCCCTAGAATCACAGTGGTGTGAGTCAACAGCAGACCTGTACAAAAACTCACAAACACAGACGCACACATCCACACACATACATCCCCATTCCTGCACTCCCACACATACTTATAAACATTGGACCCTGAGCCAGCCCCCCAAAAAAAAAAACGTACACACGCATACAAAATGTACATTTATATTACAATGTTCTAATTTACCTTTTGTGACAAGTGACTTTAGCAGCACTATTTTCAAAATGTGTTATCCTTCACTGATGCACTTTTAATGTCCATTTTTAATGGCCACCTTCATGGCCCATGACTGACAGGAAAATCTGCCAATTTCTCTTTACATAATGACTCAAATTTCTGATGGAAAATTTTTTTAAAAACTATTTAATGCTTTTAATGCAAAGGAAGTTATTTGAAAATGGAATATACATTCATTAATACAACCCAATACTGCATCCATTGATTCATGATTTTAGTGTAAGTGGTTCAAATTAATGGCAGGTTCACCAATCTGTTCTTTGAGTAGCTCTACTGGTTACTATAGTTGATATTCCTGAGAGAGGAGTATGGAGGTCCTTTGTTTTTATGCAGTTGGAAATACAATTCAGTTCAAAGAAAAACTGAACACCAGTAGGTCTGGGTTTTAAATACAAAATTAAAGCATTTCAATGGCATCAGGGCACTTCAGGTAAAAAAATGAAGCTAACAATTAGTGATGTACATAACTTCATCAGTGGTAAAATGTGACTGAATAAGTTTTACTGTTTGTTTTGAAATATAAGGCGTGATTTTATTGAATAATGTTTATTACAGGGGGTTAAGAAGAGGAAGCGGGGTAAACGAGGAGGCGTCAGGCAACACTTGAGAAAGCAGCAGCTCACCCGGATTCCCCTTCCCTCGATGATCATGGGAAATGTCCAGTCCTTGAGGAACAAAGTGGACGAGCTCTAGGGAAACGTTCGTTTTCAGAAAGACTTCAAGGACTGTTGTGTTTTGGCCTTCACGGAGACATGGCTAACATAGCATGACCAGGACACCGACCTGTTTATCGATGGCTTTGGAGCGCCACTTAAGCACCACAGGCTGAGGTAACACGGAAATCTCTAGGCGGTGGGGTATGCTTATATGTTAACAAACGATAATGCACCTCTGTGACTGTTAGAGAACGTATTTGCACACCAGATGTTGAACTTTTATCAGTATCATTACAACCTTTTTACCTCCCCCGTGAGTTTCCACAACTTTTCATAACAACAGTGTACATTCACCCGAAAGCAAATGCTGCGTCTGCTTGTAGCACTATTTTCAATGTAGTGCAGAAATTGCAGTTGCTCTCGCCTGATGCACCAAACCTTGACCTGGGTGATTTTAATCATGTCTCTCTTAACAAGACAATTACAAACTTTTACCAATATGTGTCCTGCCCAACCAGGCGGGATAAGACTCTGGGCCTTTGTTATGGGACTGTAAAGGACGCTTATAAATCACTGGCACTACCTCCACTTGGCTCAGTGGATCATAACTGTGTACATTTAATACCCATATATAAAACTATTTTAAAGAGACAGAAAGCACAGACAAAGGACATTATGGACTGGACTGAAGAATCTGTGCTCTGTCTTCAGGAATGCTACGATTGCACGGATTAGGAGATGTTTAAACAGTCTTGTGGTAATGATTTTGACATGTTTGTTGATGTGACATGCTCTTATGTGGCTTTTTGTAGGGACATGATTATTCCATGCAGATGAGTAAAAATCCCTACCCTAATAACAAACCGTGGGTGACCAAAGCTGTTAAATCTAGCATACAGAAAAAGAAATTGTGTTTTAAACAGGGAGCCACCTCTGATCTGCAATTAGCTAATAAGGAGCAAAAAATACAAATCCTTCAGACTAAACAAAATTATAAGACTGAACTGGAGAACAAGATGGCCACTGACAACCTTGG
Source organism: Megalops atlanticus (assembly GCA_019176425.1). NCBI lineage: Eukaryota > Metazoa > Chordata > Actinopteri > Elopiformes > Megalopidae > Megalops > Megalops atlanticus. The sequence goes on along the minus strand of CM032875.1, from coordinate 13,483,578 downwards.
TTCAGCTTGGGATAGCATGAAAACCATAATAGGCCTCCATAATTCAAAGAGCAGCAGTCTGGTCACCCTGGATGGCTACAACTCTGATTTTGAGTTTGCTAATGCTCTTAACCATTTTTATAATCGATTTGATACTTTTGATTTTACTAAGGAAATTCAGGAACTGAATAGTAAGCTTACAGATAAACAACACTTTAACATAAAACAAAAGGATGTGCATAAGGCCTTCCTCTCAGTAAGAGTGAACAAGAGCAATGGACCAGATAATATCTGTGGGCGCACACTTAAAACCTGTGCAAAAGGATTGAGTCCTCTATTTGAATACGTTTTTAATAAGTGTCTACAGGCAAAACATGTACCTAAGGTCTGGAAGGATGCTGTGATAGTCCCTGTTCCTAAATCCAACTCCCCCAAAAACTCTAAATGATTTTAGACCTGTAGCCCTTACATCAATCATGATGAAAACATTTGAAAAATTAGTGAGATCTGAAATCCTAAGAAGAACTGAGCATCCACTTGATCCCATGCAGTTTGCTTATAGGCCTCATAGGGGAGCAGAGGATGCCACAGTCACTTTGCTTAACTTACTTTTTAAACATTTGGAAAAAAATGGTTCCCATGCCAGACTTTTATTTGTTGATTTTTCCTCTTTCCTCTGCTTTTAACACGATTCAACCTCATATTTTAAGTAGGCTGCTAGAACAGTTTGACCTCAGCAATAATTTGGTGGGCTGGATTCTTAACTTTTTAACCAATCGAACACAAAGAGTGAGGGTAAATGGATGCCTATCTGACCAAGTTTGCTCCTCAACTGGCTCCCCACAAGGCTGTGTGCTCTCACCGCTACTATACATCCTCTACACAAATATGTGTCAGAGCAGGTGGGAGAATAGGACCATCATTAAGTACGCCGATGACTCAGTCATTGTCAGTCAGCTTCATGACAATGAAACTGGCCATGGTCCAGTCCTCGATGACTTTGTCAAGTGGTGTGAGGAGTCTTACCTTCAGCTGAATATATTTAAGACAAAAGACATGATCATTGATTTTAGGAAAAATGCCCATGCACAGGAGATCACATCCATTAAAGGTCAGACTGTTGAATGTGTGCAATCTTATAAATATCTGGGCACAATTATTGACTCTAAACTGACCTTTGAAGTGAATTGTGAAGCAGTGTGTAAGAAGGGGCACCAGTGCTTATTCTGTCTGAGAAAGTTGAATCGTTTCCATATTGACAAATCCATGATGACCTTATTTTACCATGCTTTTATTGAATCAGTTTTATCTTTTTCTCTGGTGTCATGGTTTGGAAACCTTTCTCTAAACAACAAAAACTCACTCAATCAAATAGTTAAGTGGTCTAGCAGGTTGATTGGTGAGTCACTAGCTAATTTGGAGGCCCTGTATATCAGGCAACTAAAGCGAATAACAAACTCAGTTTTAAGTGATGCCTCCCACCCCTTACACACAGAGTTTCAGCTCCTTCCCTCTGGTCGCAGGTTTTTAGTTCCAAGTTGTAGAACAAAACAATACAAAAACAGTTTTGTTCCAGCAGCCATTACACAGATGAACAAGTCATAGTATAATTGTTCATAATATAATTGTTAATAATTTTTTCAGTATTATTTTATTTATTCTATTTTAATTGATTGAACTCTTTTATTCACTGTTTTATTGTCTTTTAGTGGACTCTTAAATGTTTTAGAAAGGACTGGACCCCTGAGAACTTTTATGTTATGTTTTATGTTTTATGTTTATGTGTTATGGTCTTTGTTGTCTGTAGAGCAAGTGTGAAGATGAATGATGTATGACAAGTGCTGTCTGTTACTACATGTGTGTTCATGAATTAGGACTCTTTACTGCAAACCAAATCTACCTCTGGGTACAAATAAAGTAACCTGAACCTGATTATCTTTCCTTCTCTCCAGGTGTTCATTGTGATGTCACACTGATGGAGTCTGTTCCAGAGATGAAAAAGCCTGGAGACTCTGTGAAGCTGTCTATCATTACTGGGTTTTCTCTCAGAAGCTACAACATTCACTGAGAGATTTAAATGCACACATGCTTTAATGTGCCTTTCCTTACAATCCAGTTGTTTCGTAACAACAAATCTAAATATTGAAGGTTTTGTGGAAGTCAAAGACTTAACAAGAAACCAGAAGTATGAAACTCAAATTGTTATTTCTTTCCAGGCATGTGTTGTGATGATGTAAGGTTGGATCAGTCAGTCTCACAGGTGAAAAGACCTGGAGAAACACTCAAGTTCTCCTGTACTGTCTCCGGGTTTTCTTGAGCTCAAAATGCTTGGCCTGGATTTGCCAGAGACCTGCAACAGCACGGGAGTGGATTGGCAACACAAACTTAAATTACGTAGCTTCATTCCTAAGGAGATTTACTGTCTTTAAAGGTATTTTCCTTGAGACCACCTATTTAGAAGTGGACCAGGTGAAGACTGAGGATGCAGCTGTGTATTAACATGCCCAACAGCTACAGTGTTTGAGAGAGCTGAAACTCAGACAAAAACTACAGTGATGAAGCATGTCTGTACCATTCACATCTTTACTGACCCTGTGTCACCATCACTAACAGTAGTTTGGCAACATGACTAAGTTTGTATTAACATATCCCAGCTATTGCTGGAAGAGATGGTGCCATTGCAGACGCATTAGTTAGGGCCAAAAATGTTTCATTTTTGTCTGAAGGACCATATCAGTGTGTTCCTTTAAATGTACGTCATCTTTGTATCTAAAAAGGGTGGGTTTGTTTGGTTAAAAGAAAGAAAAAAACAAGTCTGGGACTTTTTTCTTTAGGGGGGTGGAGATGTATTAGGATGGGGTCACAACACATCACAGACATGTGCACACTCTGTTTTTTTCTGATTCTCCTCTATATTACCTGCATATTTTTACAGTTCTGTATCACACAGTTATAAGAGATCTCCAGTGACCCTCACTGTAGCCTCCCCTAGAGGAGGAGCCAATGCAAACCTCCCAGAGTTTTTAATGGAGCCAGTGTCAGTGTGAGAAGCAGAGCAGCAGTCAGTGGGACTCAGTCTGTGCTTTAACTCAGTGCTCCTCCCCAGCCCTGGGTTCACATTCAGGAGCTCCTGGAAGGGCTACATCAGATAGGCTCCTGGGAAAGGACTGCAGCGGATTTCATTAATTGAATATGACTGTATACCCAATTCCCAGTATTCCCAGTATATTCAGGGAGGAGTCACAAACACCAGACACTGTTTCAGTTAAGTGTAGTCAAGGCCAAATCAACCATAAGCCCTGACAACAACTCTCTACAAGAAATCCTTCACACCACAGTTATTAAGAAATTGATAGATGTATTTTAATGTAAGCTTGCAATACAAATATTGTATAACATTTTATGTGCATTATAATATTTACCATGAAATATCACAGCTTTTTGAACAAGATTAAAGCAATTGTCTCATTTAAATAAACACAGCAATTAAACAGCATTATAGAAACATCTTATACCACTGGAAAATATATAAAACTGTGCCCCATGTCTTAATTGACTGTACTGTTGTGCTGTCATGGTTTGATTCCAGGATTTTTAAGATTAACCATAGCATGTAAAGCTCATTCATGGCATAGCTGTATTGTGGAACACTAAATTAGGTGAACATGTATATTATAATAATCAACACTGTAATACCTGCATGGTTTATATCCTATAGCACTAAGCCTTCGCCAGCCTGTTGGAAAGTCTCCCATTTTGTTATGGGGGTTTCATTAATGCGTTATTAGTGTACTATAAAGACTATTCAATAGCAACTGTTAACCTTTGCTCTTCTGTTTGCTTCTGATTTACAGTGACCCTCACTGTGCCCTCCCCTAGAGGAGGATCTAATGCAAACCTCCCAGAGCTTTTAATGGAGCCAGTATCAGGGTGAGAACCAGAGCAGCAGTCAGTGGGACACAGTCTATACTGTAACTCAGTGTTCCTCCTTCTCTCCTGCAGTTATGAAGCTCCTCCCAGCCTTGCGGACACTTACAGTGCTCACTCTGTCAGGTCTCTTGCTTAATCTCTCTTCTCTCTGTTTTTCTTGCTTGCTTTTTTACTTGCTGTTCACCATTTAGTGACTGACTTGTGTTTTAATTACAGGTGTTCAGAGTGAGATTGTACTGACTGAGTCCAAACCAGTGGTAAAGAGACCAGGAGACTCTCACACGCTGACCTGTACAGCCTCTGGTTTCACATTCAGCAGCTACTATATGGGTTGGATCCGACAGGCTCCTGGGAAGGCACTGGAGTGGTTAGGACAAAAGTACAGCAGTTATGTGTACTACTCTCAGTCTATAAAGGGACGATTCGCCATCACTACAGACAACAGCAGGAGCCAGCTGTATTTACAGATGAGCAGCCTGAGAGCTGAAGACACTGCTGTGTATTACTGTGCCAGAGACTCACAGTGAGACAGAGTGAGGGGAGAGCCATACAAAAACCTCTTCCCCTTTATCACACACAGCTACTGTACACAGCCCTGACATAATAGTTGAGTTAATGAATAAGAGAAGTCAAGCCTGAGCCCATACAAAAACTCTCCACAGGACATTCTTCCCACAACAGTCTTTAGGCAATTAACTATGTTTAATGGCCCTTTCAGTTACACCCTGACAGCAGATAAACAACTGAACAGTGAATATAGCATAACATTGTTTGTCTTTGCTGTATTATAGGAACCAGAATTTATGTATGTTCATGTTGAAACCATAGCTGTATTTTAATGTAAGCTTGCAATAAAAATATTGTATAAAATATGTATATGTATTATAATATTTATCATGAAATATCACTCAGATTGTTGAACAAGATGAAAACAATTGTCTCATTTAAATAAATATAGCAATTAAAAGACATGATGGAAACGTCTTATATCACTGGAAAATATTACTGTATTACTGTGCCAGAGACTCACAGTGAGAGAAATCAAGCCTGAGCCTGTACAAAAACTCTCCACAGGACATTCTTCCCACATCAGTCTTTAGGGAATTAACTATCTTTAATGGCCCTTTCAGTTAACAGCTTCACAGTGGATAAACAACTAAACAGTGAACATAGTAGTACATTGTTTTTCTTTGCTCTATTACAGAAAAGAGAGTTTGAGCATCACTTCCTCTGTTTGATTCAAACACTCACAAATTGGTGGTTGTGTAAAATAGGATATTTGGACAGTTAAATTAATACAGTTAAAACACATCGAAATAATTAAAAGCTAAAAAAACAAAGAGAACAGTAAGGAAATAATGTGTGAAAAGGCTATTTAGGAGTCATTAAAAGACTGTAGGAACATCATATGTATGTATCTAGCATGATAAGTATTTCATTATCCAACAGCTGAACTGTTTCTGTCCAGCTGAGCTGAGTCAGCACTTCAGTTCTGTGGGTCATTTAACTGCAGATAGAAATTAAAACTGCGGTCATAACCATTTCAACAGTGCTAGCTTCATGAGTACCAGCTACTTCAGCCCTCAGTTTCCTCCACATGTGACACCCCCAGCCCTCCCTCAGAGGCCATTTGTATGGGGAGACCAGCTGACAGCTCTTGGCCTACATTGACCTTAGCGCTAGATTGTTTTGATTTTGAATTAGGGGTATGAACAGCAGTATTCAAACTGATGAAACACATTAACATCATTTTCATTAGTGATAATAACAAAAATTATTAATCCTTGCATAAAATATAGAAAGTTGAATACAAAGTTATACTGTGCTAAAAAACAATATTTTATCAAAGATGGGTGTGTACAAATCTGTTAGAAGCACATGCAGATTCAAAAATAAACATGTTTGATATGTTTTGAAGCTTTAACTCATTACAAGATTCAAAAATTGAGACCAAACTAACACAATGCCTAACATTTAGACAAAGTCAGATAGTGTGTTATGTCCAAGACCAGGGACATAACAAGTGTCAGTATTATATGAAGATGAGCATTTTCAACCTGGCAATCATAAGAAAATAGTTGGTAAACTTTGGATGATAAGATTTAAAAGAAACTATGAAGTCCTGAAGCTCATTCTGGAATCAAACACTTTGTAAGTGACAAATAATAATATTGCACATTTGATTTCATTTTGCACCTGCTGTATATATGTCCTCCCCTCATATGCAAAATAAAATTCTCTCTCTTTTCTCTCTGTATTAAAAACCCTGAGCCCTGGAGAGTTGAGAAGAGCACCTCACTCCAGTTCAACACAAACCATGTTCCCTGCATTTCTGCTGCTGCTTCTGGCAGCTGCATCCTGGCCTGGGGGAGGGAAGAGTAAGGGGAGGGCATCATTATTCAGTGTCTCACAACTTTATCTGTGATTACCGGGCCTTTTGTGTTTCAGTCCACTGAGGGTAAGATAATCCTGTAAGGGGAAAGGTGTGGGGAGGTCCATATCTTGCTAGGTATGACAGGGTCTGGTAAAATCGCAGAGGACCAAAAAAATTAGGGCCTGCCCCACTCTCATTTTTATCAGATTGAATATACCTTTTCACTCCTGTTTGCTTCTTAATGTGAAGCAATGCTCATTCATTATATGAGTAACTCAGTGCAACTATTGAATATACTGGTGAAGTGTGCGTGAATGTGCACCCATTCAGCAAAAATGCAACAGCCAACCAATATGGATGCTTAACATGGTACTTAACTTGAAATGTGTGTGTACCATATGTAGCAATAGTCTCAACTCTTAACATGTGGGTCACCATGAATTTCAAGTAATATTCTTACTCAACTTACAGTAATCATGTTAAAGTTTAACTTTGTAAACATTAAAATACTGTTGGACTCCTCTAAGATGTGGTCCGTTTGAAGATGTGAATTTAACACCTCCAATGGCACAGGTGACGCAACTGAGTTCAGTTTTTGGTGAAAATGCCACAAAAAAATCTATATTCATGTGTTTATTTTTTATATTAAATATGAGAAATGTTTCGGCAACACTTTCTAAGGAGCTTAAAAAGCATGTGTAAGAATTTTATGAGTATGCCTTAACCACTTTATAAGTAAATGTGCCACAAGATGGCTGACAGAGTGATATTATACTTGTTACATTAACAATAAAAGCATGTATGGGAATGCATGTGGCATGTCAGTCTATCAGCCATGAAAAAATGCAGTTGCTTATAACAGCTCTAAAATCTGGTAGTGTCAAGGTCATAAGGGTATTATGTATGCTTTATGAAGTCCCTTGAAATTTACATTTCGTATAAAATGTGTATTTTTGTGTAAAAAAACTGAACATATTTTGAAAATATATGCATATATCACTCCTACATATGCATTAATGATGATGAAAAGGCCTAATCCCATTGGTATTCTTACTGAATTCATCAGTGATGTTGAGAGGATCAGTTTGGTGCTCTTAATTCTCCTCCAGATGGGGGCAGCAGTGCTCCTCTTAATGGATATTCTGTCCCTTTGAGTAGTCCTCCAGCCCCCAGAAATGCAAACAACTTCAGTGTCCTGTATTTCCTATAAAAGCCACTGAGAATTCTCCTGCAAACACAGGAGCATCACCTGTAAAACAGAGAGAAATCAGTGTGTTACAATGGGAGTTACTGAAATATTGATAATTCTGCTGGTTGCAGCTTCATGTAAGTGTGCATGTATTATTTAGGTTGCTGTAAAAATGGATTTTCTGGTATTTTTAATTATTGTTTTGTGCTTTTTGATCATTGTTTTATGCTTATTTTTTTTAATCCACAGATGCTCACTGTGTTGAACTCACCCAGCCAAGTGCCTTGGTTGTAAAACCAGGACAGTCTCTGACCATCTCTTGTAAAGTCTCATATTCACTAACCAGCTATCATACAGCCTGGATTCGACAACCTGCAGGGAAAGCACTGGAGTGGATTGGAGTGATGTGGGGTAATGGAGGCACTGCTTATAAAGATTCCCTTAAGAACAAGTTCAGCATCTCCAGAGACACCTCCAGCAACACAGTGACATTACAAGGGAGCAGCCTGCAGACTGGAGACACAGCTGTGTATTACTGTGCCCGAGACACACAGCAAGTGAAAGTCATTTGAGAGCAATACAAAAAGTGCTTCACACTTCATTAATCACAGTCAACATGTTGGTCTTGATGATATTTGCGTTTGATTCTCTGCAGCAGAGGAGGCGGTAGAGAGAAGAGATAAGGAGGGAGAAGTAGGAGTAATGCTGCTGAGTGTGGAAGCTGTAACTGCAGGAGGAAACTGTAGGAGTGGTGGAATGGCTTTGAGTTCATTATTTCATTTAATTAGTCTTAATGAATTACATCAGTTATATAAACTGAAGCAGTCATTTTCATTATATTATGACAGCAAGGCAGTGCATTGGTTATGGCATTAATTTGGAGAGAGGCTGACTCCTCACTCCCTGTGTATGTCTGGCTGCTTTGTCTGTGCCACACACTACAGAATCCTGAGAACAAACAGCTAGTAACCACAGCCATGCACCTCAAATATGAATATGCTGTATGAACATAGCTACTTTCATTACCCAAACTGAATTTAAACTGGAAAACTAATCAGATTTGGTAAAAATAAAAGTAAGAGAACCTCTGATCAATAATATTTAAAAATGGATTT
>CM032875.1:13392137-13474491 GCA_019176425.1 Megalops atlanticus | reverse complement strand
TTACATCTATGCAAATGATATACTGTCCATTTACTTTTAGTACAATATAATACAAAATTATGACATCTCAGCATAAGATAAGACAATGCAACAGTCTGAACTGAATATATAGGAAGCGGAAAATACTTATTCATTGATCACTTCTGCGTATGCATTAATTCAGATGGGAATTCCAGAAATCATGAGAATTCTTATTGAATTCTTAAGTGATGCTGGGGGAAGCAGTTTGTTGCCCTTAATTCTCTTCCAGGTGGGGGCAGCAGGGCTTTGCATAAATAATATTCTCACCATTTGAATTTATCTTGTTTTTCTCAGTCCTCCACCCCCATAGAGATTTAATCAAATTCAGCCCCCTGTATTTCTTATAAAAGCCACTGAGATCTCTCCTCTTGTCACAGGAGCATCACTTGTAAAACAGAGAAGGGAATCTGTATGTGACAATGGAAGTTACTTCATTAATTGCTGCATTAGCAATTTTATTGGGAACATTTTCATGTAAGTGTGGGTATTTTTTTCAGGTTTCCTTAACTGTCATGACTGGTGTTGCATATTTTCAAAATGATCATATTAAATTAATTTTTGAATTATAATTCTCAAAATTATGATGAACGTTCTTTATCACAGATGTTCACTGTGTTGAACTCACCCAGCCGGAATCCCTGGTTGTAAAACCAGGACAGTCTCTGACCATCTCCTGTAAAGTCTCTGGGTATTCCCTGACTGACAACAGCTATGCAACACACTGGATTCAACAGCCTGCAGGAGAAGCACTAGAGTGGATTGGAATAGTTTGGTATGATGGAGATACTGCCTACAAAGATTCTCTTAAGAACATGTTCAGTATCTCCAGAGACACCTCCAGCAGTACAGTGACTTTACAAGGAAGCAGCCTGCAGACTGAAGACACAGCTGTGTATTACTGTGCCCGAGAGTCACAGTGATATGAACCAATAGCAGACCTGTACAAAAACTCACAAACACAGACCAACTCCACACACATACATGAAAATTGGACCCTGAAAACACACACGCACGCACATGCACACACACACACACACACACACACACACAAAATGTACATTTATAGTACATTGTATGTTCTAATTTACCTTTTGTGACAAGTGACTCTAACAGCGCTATTTTTAAAGGTTCTATCCTTCATTGATGCACTTTTAATGCTCATCTTTAATGGCCACCTTCATGGCCCATGACTCAACTTTCTATCACACAGTTATAAGAAATCTCTAGTGACCCTCAGTGTACCCTCCCCTAGGAGCCAATGCAAACCTCCCAGAGTTTTTAATGGGGTCAGTGTCAGTGTGAGAAGCAGAGCAGCAGTCAGTGGGACTCAGTCTGTGCTTTAACTGAGTGCTTCTCCTTCTCTCCTGCAGCTATGAAGCTACTACCAGCCCTGCTGATGCTCACAGCATTCACTCTGTCAGGCGTATTCTTTAATCTCTGTTCCCTCATTCTCTTTTTTTTCAGTTTTTATCAGTTTCATGTTGGCTCTTCAAATTACATTTAATAGGAGTGAAGCTCTATTGACTGAATCTAATCCAGTGGTGAAAAGATAAGGAGACACTTGTAAACTGACCTGTGCAGCCCTGGGTTTACATTCAGCTGGTTCAGACAACAGCCAGAACCAGCTCTGCCTACACATGAATAGTCAAAGTGCTGTTTATTTAAGTCTAGTGATGCCTAAGTCAAGCCTAAGCCCAGAAAAACTCTACAGAAAATTCTTCCCATAACAGTAATTTAGTAATTGACAGGTTTTGGGGCCAATCCAGTTTCAGACTGATTGGGGAAAACTAACTGGCTGACTAAAAACTGAAATCACTTTCTCACCCTGGCTCAAGATCTCAGAAGGGAGACAGTGTATAATAAGAGATATGGCTGGTAAAAATCTGTGTATCAAAAGGAATATTGATGCATGGTGCAGTCTTTTTTCATTAAATGTTCTGTGTAGGGATGTCCATGAGGTACCACTTATAGGTTATAGTTTTCCTGAAAAGGAGGTTTTGACTGATAACCTGTTTTATTTCTCTACAGAAGTGTAGTCAAATATGATCATGAGTGATCATGCCACACATTATCATGTATAATCACATTTCACCACAGTCAGTGTATCTGGTCTCGAATTTAAATACAAAATTAAAAGCATTTCTACAAGCATTGATGCAGGGCATCAGAGTACTTTGAAAACTATAAGGGACATGTACATAACTTCCTCAGTAGCAAAATGCAACTGAATAAACCTCTATACTTCATACACACATATATCAAGGGGAAACTGGGGGGAAGCTTGCTATGCAAAACTGAAGAGTCAAATCCCCTTTAAAACTGACTGAAATTTCAGTGCAGGCTCAGAACAGACCAGCGTATGCAACACATTGTCAAATATTCCGTTGTAGCAGGAAGAGGATGAAGGCTTTTGTTAGCATCACAGTTTTACTGCTTGCTTTTAAATGTAAGGAGAGAATTTCATTTCACATGACTTGAGCAGCACTAAAATTACATTCAAGAAAGAATGTTTGTTACATTAATTATCTTTCCTTCTCTCCAGGCATTCATTGTGATATCACACTGAAGGAGTCTGATCCAGAGATGAAAAAGCCTGGAGACTCTGTGAGGCTCTCATGTAAAATTACTGGGTTCTCACTCAGCAGCTACAGTGTGCACTGGGCTCGACAGGCACCAAACAAGGGGCTGCAATGGGTTGGATACTACAGTGGATCTTTTGTGAGTCGCTTTAAAGTAACAGAAGACAGCTCCAACAATGTTGCTGTAATGAACGAGACAGAAGGCCCAAGTGCAGAGCTCTGGTGCTTTAATTCAGAAGGGCAAATCCTTTGGGAAAGTCAAATATCAAGCCAGGGTCAAAAAGCCAGGAGTGCAAAACAAGAACCAAAGCTAACAATCCAAATCACGAGACAAAAGGGCAAGGTCAAAAAACAGGCAAACAGGTCAAAAATCACAAGAATAGTGGAACCAAACAAACAAGGATACCGCGGGGTAGAGCAGGCTCAATACCTCACAAAGAGGTGCCTGAAGTGCAGTCCTTAAATCCCCCAGTGGTGATTACGTGAATCTGCTGCAGGTGTGCTTAATATTCAGGTGACTCAGAGCGTGGGTGTGGCTGAACAGGGAGTTGGCTGGAGGCGGGTCTGACAGTTGCTTACTTAGATATCACAAGCCTCCAGCCCTCAGACACAGCTGCGTATTACTGCGCTCGAAGCCACAGTGAGGGAATTTAAAGGAAGGCTGTACAAAAACCTGTCACAGATGGTTTACTGTGCATTTCCTTACAGTCCAGGTTTATCTTCACAACAACAATGCTAAATATGCAATGCTTTGCATGAGCCTAATACTTAACAACCAGCTGTAGTTAACATAGCAATACATTTGAGACCAGAATTATGAAATTTCAGAAAACAACTGGGCCTTGGATCCAGGGTGTTAAGTATGAAGAACATAAAGTCTCTGCCCCCAACTCAATAATACAGTGCTCAGCTGTATTCCCATTTTTGAAACATAGATTTTAACTTAAAGCTTCAAAGTGCACCTTCTGTCAAAGTTAAAGTTAATGTATCACTTTTGTGCTCTCCCTCAAGAATGTGTTAATAGATGAAAAATTATACCATCCAAAAGAATGAGACCCCCACATCAACAACTTTAAGGCTTATAGAATTTCACTTCTAATGTTCCTCTTTTTTAGTGTATTTTTGTGTAATAAGAATGAACATGTAATATGAATAATAAGTCAGTTGGAATTAAATGCTCTCAACATTAATCCACATACAAGAAGTGCAAATATATGTTGTACTGTTTCTGTTGTCATGATGGACTGCAGCTGAATTCATGGTCAGCCTCATAGGGGCTCATATATATAGCGTCGAGTCCTGCTACTTCGCCGCCCTGCCCATCAAGCAAGCTGCATTTCAAGAACTGGAAAACCTAGAAGACATTTTTATGATCACTCTGCCCTTATTATTCACTGTCTTCTAATCTCAAATATCTTAAAGTACTCTGTTCAACTTTAAGTTTGCCTTTTTTCTTGCCTTAATTCTGCCTGCCCAGTGCCAGCCAGAAGCAGATGGGCTCCCCCTCTGAGCCGGGTTCTGCTCAAGGTTTCTTCCTATTAGGAGTTTTTCCTTGCCACTGTTGCCTTAGGCTTGCTCACAGGGGTCTCAGGCCTGGGATCATTGTAAAGCTGCTTTGTGACAACTTGTGTTGTAAAAAGCGCTATATAAATAAAAATGAATTGAATTGAATTGAATATATATTGCAAATCCAACAAGAGTTTCCTGTTAATGTATCATGGATATAATGTGCGGATCAGTAAATTATTCTTTAACATCCCTACACTCAGATTGTGCAACAAGACCTTTGTAGAAACACTGTATTAAATACAATACCAACAGTAAAAGATCCATTGATACTGTTTTGTTTGTCAAGAAAATCGTGAAACAAATATGTTGCAAACAAACAATTGTGAAATTAAAAAAATTGTTTCTTTATTTCTGCTGTTTTTTTGCTTTTTACGACAACCAATAAATATGCTACACCTCCCCTCATATGCAAAATGAAACCCTCTCTCTTTTTGTCTCCTGTATTTAAATGGAGGCTGTGTCTCTTTAAGACCTCACCAGCCCCTGAGCCCTGGAGAGTTGAGAAGAGCAGCTCATTCCAGTTCATCTTCAACACAAACCATGTTCCCTGCATCTCTGCTGCTGTTTCTTGCAGCTGCATCCTGTGAGTTTGTTTTTCTGTCACTTCAAACACAACAATAATAGTAGGCGGCTGAAAAACAGTGTCAGACACAATGCGTTTAAAAACTATGTGGATACTTTTTAATCCATGTGGCAATCAATTTATCTCATTTTCTACAGGTGTGAAGTCTAATGTTGAACTCATCCAGCCAGGTTCATTGACTGTAAAGCCATGACAGTCTCTGACCATCTCCTGTAAAGTCTCTGGGTACTCTGTGACTGATGACAGCTATGCTACAGGCTGGATCCGACAGCCTGCGGGGAAAGCACTGGAGTGGATTGGAGATATGTGGGGTGATGGGAACACTTATTACAAAGATTCTCTAAAGAACAAGTTCAGCATCTCCAAGGATGCCTCTAGCAGCACAGTGTCTTTAAAGGGAAGCAGCCTCCAGTCTGAAGACACAGCTGTGTATTACTGTGCCCGATGGCCACAGTGATATGAACCAACAGCAGAGCTGTACAAAAACTTAGAGACCCACACATCCGCACACATACATCCCCATACCTGCACTCACACATATACTCACACTCACAAACATAGGACCCTGAAAAGAAAAATGCAAAAAAAATCATGCATTTCTGTCACTGCTTGAAACATATGAAACATATAGATAAAAATATATTTTATTATACATATGGGTGACAAGTCATTCATAAAAAGTTTTGTCAAAGCCTGGGAGTGTTTTCCAATATATATGCAGAACAACCCAATACTGCACCCATTAATGCCTAATGTTAGTTTATGTGCCTCAGCCTTTACAGCAGACAGACTCCAGGGAATGGACTAGAGTGGTTGGTCATTATGGAATATAATCGTCTACACCCTACTACTACACCCTGTTTGTTCAGGAAATATTCACCATCTCCAGAGACAAAAACAAGGCCAGCTGTATTTATAAATGAACAACCTCAAGTATTTATGACCTCAAATCAAACAGTTATTGGCCATTTCAATGTTTTCCCATCCTATAGTAATGTAATAGATTCAGTAAAGGACACCACACATGCAATATTTATTTTCATAAATGTGCAGATTCAGACTGTGAGCTTGGGCAAACCAGACATACCTACATCAGAAGAGCTCTCTAAATGTCCATTGGGGGCAGTGTAATATGTCTATTTGGGAAAACCAAACCAGTTTCTGCTTGCAGGAGAATCTGAATGCAAATCAGGCCTCTGTGCTCCCTGCTGTAAGACCCTCTACCTCTGGGAGCAGAGACACACTGAGGAACAGTCTGCTGCCACACTGACTGGAACCTCACTGCAAATATGAACCTTCTGCTCCTTTCTGTCTTGGCCTTTCTGCCACGTAAGTGACTGATGATTTCAGTCTTAGACATCTTCAAGCTACCACTTTTCACTCACTCATAACAAGTATGAACAAATGGAACTATACTACATTATTTACCCAGTATAATAACAACTGTTGTTTCTGAAAGGCACATCAGAGTTTCACCACCACTCTTGTTCTCTCTGTAGGTTTGAATGCCATCACTTTGACCTCCTCCCCGCCTCAGATGAAGACACCTGGAGACTCTGTGAAACTGTCCTGTCAGGTTTCTGGCTACGCCTTGACAGACTATGGCACAAGCTGGATCCAGCACTGTCAAGGGAAAGCTATGGAGTGGATTGGAATCATCTGGGGAGGTGGAAGCATTGATTCTCCAGCATCATATAAGAGCCGCTTCACCATCTCCAGAGACAGCAGCAGCAACATGCTGTATTTAGATATTAGCAGCCTGCAGGCTGAAGACACAGTTGTGTATTACTGTGCCAAAAGCCTCATAGTGAGAGAAGTCAAGCATGAGCCCTGACAAAAACTCTCTGAATCAAGTACTGTCCACTAAATCCACATACTTAGTCTATACTTTTCTGCAGTCAATAATTTCATGAATGAGAGACAATAAAACTTAGTAACAAGAAAAAACTATTGTTTTATTTTAGTTTTAAGCATTTAGAATTTCAGTACAGTTCAGTTGCTGTCCCCACAGAATCTGAAAGCAATATGCATGATGTCAGCCAACTAAGGTACCTAATTAATGATGCTGATATGGAGTACAAAAACCATTCCATTCAGCACTAGCCATGATAAGTTTGGTGTTTGTTAGGTGTTTCATTTATTGGCTATTTTGTCATTTGTCATCAGTGTTATGCCAATGTGCATTTCAATGTCTTAAGTGACTGATATAACTCAGTAAAGGCCTACACATTCCTAAAATGCAATATCCATTCATCACAAATATGCAGATTCAGCTGAGGAGATGTTGCAACACTGACTTCCCTCCGTGAGAACAAATCTATAAATGTCCACCAGGGGTAGTGTTGTATATTTTTAAGGTACAATCAAACCCATGAGATGAAATCAACAAATTAATGGAAGTAGCATTTCGGAAGTCATGCAGAAAAGAACAGCTCAAATTATTCATGTTTTGAAAGTAGTTCCTTTTTTTAAAAAATGTCACTGTTTCACTATTACATTAATTTGTTTTCGTTATCAGAGGTTTTTTATAAAGCCCCATTATCATAGAAACCGGGGTTATGAGTCTGAAGCCGGCTGCAAAATGTACTGTAACACCCACTGCAAATAATAAATACCCTTAAACACTGGACAGAAGAGATGACAGTACTCATAGTCTTGTTTTTCTATTATCTTGCCCATATTAATCATCTGTCACTAGCATCTAAAAGAATCATCTCTCATTTCAAACACATTTAAAACATTGTATATTGGTGCGTTAAAACAATAATTGAACAGAGAAAAGACAGTGTAGCCAGAAATACATAGCCTCCAAATTCTTATCTGAACCTCTTCCATGGTTTATCAGAGGGTTGTTTTATCTCAAAACACCAGCTCTCAATAAAGACAATATTTCAATACTGTCATCTTGTCTTGTCACCTACATTAATCATCAGTCTCATACATCTCATCAATGAGAATCTCTCTGTATATGATACTCTCAATACTTCCTCTCAGTGGATACATATTTGAGGTCACGCCCTGTATAAACAGAGACATTTAAATACACCTCAGCTCTCCTTTATCATCAGTCTTAAGACTGAGCTCTTCACACTGGCTATTTTTTCAGACATTTAAGTTTCATTCCATTTGAAAAATGAAATTTTTACAAACTGTATTTTTCTTAGCACTGATCACATGTAAGTTCAGTCAGCTCTAATTTGTGTAGTTATTCACAATTAAATAACTGTAGTTCTCTGTGGTGGAATGAACAAGTTAATCAAAGGTATGGCAATTTGTTTTTTTTTCCAGATGTTCACTGTCAGTCCCTGACCTCCTCTGAGCCAGTGGTAAAGAGACCTGGAGACTCAGTGACATTGTCCTGTACAGTGTCTGGATTCTCCATGAGCAGCTACTGGATGCACTGGATCCGCCAGCGCCCCGGGAGAGGACTGGAGTGGATTGGGGGTATTGATGGTGGTGCCAACACTATATATGCCCAATCCCTCCAGGGCCAGTTCTCCATCACCAAATACACCTCCAAGAACCTGCTGCACTTAGAGGTGAAAAGCCTGAAGAGTGAGGACACTGCAGTGTATTACTGTGCCAGAGACTCACTGTGACAGGAGAGACTGCAGCACTGTACAACAACTGCTAAAGGATATGTCACACCCAGAGTCACTGAAGCACATCCACACTGTACACTCTCTCTGCATGCTGCATGTCCCCTGTGTCTCCACTACCAGAAACTAAAAGAGATCTCTATAAATATCTCATCTCAAGACCACCACTATCAACATTAAAGTCAAAATGTATGACTTTTTAATCAGTGTTCAAAAATATTAAAGAAAATCACATGACTGAATTTGCTCAACACAATAATTTTTTCATTATTGATTAGCACCTGAACAAACTACATTTTGTCAGAATATGTATTTGCACACCTTTTTCATTTTAGTCTGACATTTTTCCTGTAACATGTACTTGTATTTTTGTATTTATTTTTATTAGTAGCATTAGTAGTGGCAGTAGTAGCAGTAGTAGTGATGGTAGTATAAATACTAATTTGTTTATTTATTTTCATTATTATTATACAGGCTAGTTTTTTTTTTTCATTCTGTATACAGACTGCCTTTCTATTAAAGGTGTAAAATAAAATGCATTTACAAACATGTGGATCAGCAAATTCTTTTTTTAACATATCCCTACACTCAGATTGTGCAATAAGACCTTTGTAGAAACATCGTATTGAACAGTAGTAGACAACAAAGACAATAAAGGATCCATTGATACTGTTTTGTTTGTCAGTCAAACAAATAAATTGTGAAACAAATAATTTTGAAATAAAAAATATTGCTATTCTATTTCTGTTGTATTTGGCTTTTTATACCAACCACTATTCATGATACACCTCCCCTCCTATGCAAAACAAAACTCTCTCTCTTTTTGTCTCCTATATTTAAATGGTGTCTGTGTCTCTTTATGACCTCAGCAGCCCCTGAGCCCTGGAGAGCTGAGAAGAGCAGCTCACTCCTGTTCATCTTCAACACAAACCATGTTCCCTGCATCTCTGTTGCTGCTTCTTGCAGCTGCATCCTGTGAGTGTCTTTTTCTGTCACTTTAAACACAATAATAGTGACATCCTGAGTGTCAGTGTCACTCAGAATGAAATTAAAAACTATGTGGATGCTATTTAACCCATGTGGTAATCAATTTATCTCCTTTTCCACAGGTGTGCAGTCTAATGTTGAACTCACCCAGCCAGGTTCTATGGTTGTAAAGCCAGGACAGTCTCTGACCATCTCTTGTAAAGTCTCTGGGTATTCCCTCACTGACAGTTACTATACAGGCTGGATCCGACAGCCTGCAGGGAAAGCACTGGAGTGGATTGGATGTCAGGTGGTGGGAGCACTTATTACAAAGATTCTCTGAAGAACAAGTTCAGTATCTCCAGAGACACCTCCAGCAGCACAGTGTCTTTGCAAGGGAGCAGCCTGCAGACTGAAGACACAGCTGTGTATTACTGTGCCCGACACACATAGCACATTAAAGCTACAGCAGGCCTGTACAAAAACCCAACCTGATTAGTATAGCAGTTGAACACAAAAACAACGTTCCCAGACTGTCGCCCCCATTGATACACACAGTGATGTGAACCAACAGCAGAGCTGTACAAAATCTTGAGACCCACATATCCACACACATACATCCCCATACCTGCACTCCCACACTCACAAACATAAAACCCTGAACAGACAAAAAAACATGCATTTCTGCACCACTGCTTGAAACATATGAAACATATAGATAATAATACATTTTATTATATGCAGTGTTGTGCAAGTTCACACTTCACAAGAGCTAGCTCAAAGTTCAGTTTACACAGATTAAAAAGAACAAGTTCACCTTCATAGTTCACAATTTTGAATTTTGAACAAGTTCACAGTCCCAGTTCATTTCTTCCATTTTTTAAATGAGCGGCTCCAGGGACTATTTTATGTGTACGTCTACATGCGCAGTGATTGTTAAGCGGGACATGGGCAGTTGGTTGCGAGCAGTTGAGCTGACTATATGATGCACTAATGAAGACGTCTCAAGTATGGAATAACGCCGTCCGTGTTTATTCATCAACCAGTAACTTTAACACACCCAAGGATTCCGAATCTCGCGCAAACCTGAACGAGCTGAAGTTCACGTTCTTTAGTTGCAAACGGATAAGTTCAAATTCACCGTTCAGCGAAAAAATGAGCACGTTCAATGAACGCGCTCTTTTAACGCGTTCATGCACAACACTGATTATATGTATGGGTAACAAGTCATTGATAAAAATATGCATGACCCTTTGTCAAAGCCTGGGAGTGTCTTCCAACATAAATGCAGAGCAACCCAATATTGCTCCCATTAATGCCTAATGCAAGTGTACGTCCTTCAGTTTTTACAGCAGACAGACTCCTGGGAAGGAACTAGAATGGTTGGCCATTATAGAATATGATCGTCAGTCTCACATCTAGTTTGTTCAGGAAACAACAAGACCCAGCTGTATTTATCTGTGAACAAGGTCAAGTGTTTATGAGCTCAAATCAAGTCATTTATCAGTCATTTATTAGCCATTTCCCATCCTTTAGAAATGTGGTATATTCAGTAAAGGGCTTCCCACAGTTAAAATATAATTTTTATTTCTCAGAAATAAGCGGATTCAAACTGGGAGCTTGAGCAAAGCAGCACACCCACATCAGAACAGCTCTCTAAATGTCCACCGGGGGGCCGTGAGATATACTGTATTTATTCAGGGGAATCAAACGAGGTTCAGCTTGCAATGTGGGTTTTAGTGAATACACACAGAGGGAGGTGACAGAGGGAACACACATCCTCTTAGCTCCTCCCCTCAAGGTTGGGCCATGCAAACATTCCCTCAACTCCAGTTCCATTAAGACCAGAGGTGCAGTCAAAGAGGCCCTCATTCCTCCACTCAATATGGAGTCCCCAGACACAGCCTTGCGATTTGTCCTTCTACTGCTGTGTCTGCACTGTGAGTGAGAAACATACAGAACAGCACCACCCTCTCTCTGCCTTTTTCACTCTTGCAGCTGTTTACCAGGTTTGTGTAAACTGTATTTCAGACCTTAAAATGCTTTTTCTCCCCAGGTGTGTGCTGTGATGATGATGTCAGATTGGATCAGTCAGTCTCAGGGGGGAAAACACCTGGAGAAACAGTCAAGGTCTCCTGTACTGTCTCTGGGTTTTCCCTGAGTGAATATTACATGCACTGGATATGTCAGAGACCCGGGAGAGCACTGCAGTGGATTGGAGACACAAGCTCAAATCATGCGGCTTCTTTCCAAGGGAGATTCACTGTCTCTAAACTGAAGATGTTTCCCTTGAGACAACCTATTCACAAGTAGACCAGCTGAAGACTGAGGACACAGCTGTGTGTTACTGTGCAACGGTTCACAGTGGTGTGAACCAACAGCAGACCTATACAAAAACTCTCAAACAGAGACACAAAAGCACACACATACATCCCTGTTCCTGCGCTTCCACATATACTCACAAACATGAGACCCTGAGCTCCACCCCCCTCCAAAACACAGACACACACACACACTCACACACACACTCACACACACACTCACGTGCACACACACGCACGCACACGCACGCGCGCACACACACACATACACACACACACACACTCACACACACACACTTTATATTTAATCCTATTGTACAATGTTTAAATGTATCTATTGTGACATGTGGCTGTAACAGCAAAATGCGTTATGCTTTTGCGCTTTTTAATGTCAGTCTTAATGGTCCATGACTGACAATAAAATCTAACACTCTGTACATATATAATGATTCAAATATACAGTATATTGAATATAAAAAAACAAGTTCTTGAATGCTTTGCAAAGAGTATTATTTGAAAATGTAAGGCATACTCATAAATGTAAACATCTTGACCATAGTATGTGATGTAGTTCGTAGTTGTATGTAGTTTGTGATGCACTCATGTTTCTTATGGAGTACTAAAATGGCCAGAATGAAGTTTTTTTTTTTTCATGAATGTGTGTGGCCCTCCTTTCATATGAAACATATAGATGAACACTATATTTAATGATCAATACAGGTCAAATTACATTCTCTTTAAATGTTATGTTACAAACATTCATGACTTTATGTCAAAGTCTATGAGCATCTTTCAGCATAAATGCAGAGCAACACAACACTGCATCCATTGGTTCATGATGCTAAAGGAAGTGGCTCAGATCTACAGCATTTTCACCAGACTGTTTGAGTACATCTACCTCTACTGCTTTATATAGCTGATATTACTGAGAAAGGAGTGCAGACATCTTTTGTTTTCATTCTGTTGGAAATACAATCCTATGCAGCAATTTGAGGAGAATCTGAAGACCAGCTAAACTGAGCATTTTTATTGGCAGGCTCTATTTTAGCCCCTAGAGGGCAGTGTGAGCAAAATTACCTTCCACTATAAATGTAAATCCAGTCATGGAGCTCACAAAAGCACAGGCCTTGGTGTGTTAAACATGTTGCAAAATGAGGATTGCACCTTTTATTTTTCCAAGGACGCTATTCTCATTTATCCACCACTGGAGCATTCTAAGAAAAAAGAACTGTATTAGTATCATAGACAGCAAATACAGGAATGGCTTTGACCTACATGCTCACAACAACACATTCCAACCAGGCCTGACCTTCATCCTTCAGCAGTGCTCTTTTCTTCAGGCAGTTGTTGCTGCCTGGTGAACAGTCAACACTTCTTTGATCAATCAATAATCATTACAGTATGTGCAATATGTATTTGTTCATCATTACAATGTCGTTACATGTCATTAATGAACAATAAAACTTCACCTTTTCATAGAGAAAATACTGTTCTCTTGTGGATTTTAATGAACCATTGGTCACTATACCACCCACCTTACACCAGATCTGAAAAGGATGTTTTAAAAATCAATTATTACAAATACAACTGAAGTACTGAAACATTCAGATTGTGTTTGGCACATTTTCTTAGATTTTACTCTTCATGTCCCTCATGGATATGAATCCAGTGTGATTCCTGTTTGCACTAAAGGATTACAGATCAATGGCTTCAGGCTTTACATTGGCAAAGATTTGGTAAAAATTTCTTTCAGTGACAGAGGGACCCCAGCCTCCACTGTGTGTCTGTGCTGCCCAGTGCTGTACTGCAGTCACAGATCTCTAATGACCCTCGCTGTGCCCTCCCCTAGAGGAGGATCCAATGCAAAGCCTCCACAGTTTTTAATGAGGCTAGTGTCAGAGAACCAGAGCAGCAGTCAGTGGGACTCAGTCTGTACTTTAACTCAGTGCTCCTCCTTCTCACCTGCAGTCATGAAGCTCCTACCAGCCCTGCTGATTCTCACAGCACTCACTCTGTCAGGTCTCTTTCTTAACCTCTCTTCTCTCTCTGTCTGTCTTGCTTGCTTTTCCATTTACCTTGTCTAAAATCTGACATTTCTTTTAATTGCAGGTGTGCATAGTGAGATTGTACTGACTGAGTCTGAACCAGTGGTAAAGAGACCAGGAGACTCTCACACTCTGACCTGTACAGCCTCTGGATTCACATTCAGCAACTACTGGATGGGCTGGATCAGACAGGCTCCTGGAAAGGGACTGGAGTGGATTTCAATAATTGAATATGACAGTGATAGAAAATATTACTCCCAGTCTGTTCAGGGAAGATTCACAAATACCAGAGACAACAGCAAGAACCAGCTGTACCTACAGATGAGCAGCCTGAGAGCTGAAGACACTGCTGTGTATTACTGTGCCAGAGGCTCACAGTGAGAGAAGTCAAGCATGAGCCCTGACAAAAACCCTCTACAGGAAATTTCTCCCACTATAATCTTTAGGGTATCACATATGCTTTGTTTTGCATACAGTTTGTTTACTGTATTAATTTATCTGTCTGCAAAATTCACAGATCAGAGAAACTGTACAATAAGGGATAAATAATCATTAATGTTAAAAGATGACAAATTATACCATCCAAAATACTGACTGAGGCCACTTCATCAACAACCTGCATGTGAATAACTCTCTGTTGTTCTCTGTTGTAAGAATAAGAGTTAAACAGCTGCAGCCGTAGAAAAACTACCTAAACCCCTAAAGCCGTTAGATGTAATCCATTTCAATTATGCAAACATGCCATTTGCAGACTATTCCAGTGACATCCACTAGTCATTTCCTTTATGTAATGTTATGAAGTTATGAAGATGACTTCACATAACTACAAATGACTCTTGCACTGCCATTTGCATTATGTTACACTACATGCATTTAGCAGATGGTCTTAACCAGACCAACTTCCAGCACAATAGAACATAAGTGTATCCAAGGTAAAAATTGAAAAAGAATATCAATATTACTCCCATTCCACTGCGAGTGTAACCAGGCAGAAAGACGTACTGTACTGTAATTCTGAGCTATATTTTCATCCTGATTTCTGTAAATGATTTTAGGAGTTTGAGAAAATAATACTAGAAAATGCATAATGAAAGTGTATGTTTAAATGCTTCTTTGACAGACAATTCTTTGACATTATTTTCTGATATTATTACATTTTTTAAATTATTAACGGTTAAGAATTTCATCCACTTCTAACCAATTCATACTGAATGAACATGAACAGAATGTAGTAAAAACAAAAACAAAAACCTATCATTGCACGTTATTTATATTTACATTTATATGTAAAGTAGAAGTAATGTTTCATCAATGTGTTCATTAAGTGAAGCAAAATGTTATATAACCCAGAGATGAATTTATTAGAATGAAAATTCCTAAATCCATAAGCATTCTGGCCAAATTAAAACAATGGGTTGAGTGGAGCTGTTTGTGGCCATTCATTTCCCTCCATGTAGGGGCAGCAGTGCTTTTCATGCTGAATTTATTCTGCTATTCTCAGTCCCTTGTGCCCCCAGAGATTTAAACAAATTCAGTCCCCTCTGTTTCTTAGAAAAAGCACTGAGCATTCTGCTCCCACCACAGGATTATCACCTGTGAAACAGAAAGGACTCTGAGTGTGACAATGGGAGTTACTGCAGTATTAATAATTCTTTTGGGAACATGTTCATGTGAGTGTACATGTTTTAATCAGGTTACTGTTTCACTCATACATGATATTTCCAGTTATTGTTTTGCTATTCTGTTTTTTAAACCTTGTTTCAAATAGGTAAAGACAATCTGCTTATTTATTTTGCTTTTTACATGTCTCATGTATGATTATCTAAATAAATGCATGAACATGATATCATCACAACTATACTTATTATATCCACAGATGTTCACTCATTGAACTCATCCAGCCAGGTTCTATGGTTGTAAAGCCAGGACAGTCTCTGACCATCTCCTGTAGCATCTCTGGGTACTCGCTCACTGACAGGAGGTACTGCACAGACTGGATATGACAGCCTGCAGGACCTTTTGTGACAAGTGGCTGTAACAGCCCTAGTTTTTAAAAGTGTTATGCTTCATTTTGCACATCCATCTTCAT
This sequence comes from Megalops atlanticus, assembly GCA_019176425.1. Lineage (NCBI taxonomy): Eukaryota > Metazoa > Chordata > Actinopteri > Elopiformes > Megalopidae > Megalops > Megalops atlanticus. Next base: position 13,458,719 of record CM032875.1, on the reverse strand, counting down.
GGCCCAGGACTGACAGGAAAATCTACCAATCTCTGTTTATATAATGACTCAAATTTCCGATGAATTTCTGATGAATATAAGCTAATTAAAAAAAAAAAAAAAACTCTTGAATGCATTGCAAAGAATGCTATTTGAAAATGGAATGCAACCCAATACTGCATCCATTGATTCATGATTCTAGTGTAAGTGGTTCAAATTTATGGTTCTGAGCCTGAAGTGAACTTTCAGTCCATTTTAAAGGAGACATGACTCTTAAGTTTTGCATAGCAAGCTTCCCATATGCCCCCTTGATATATGTGTATATAAAGTGAAGAGGGTTATTCAGGACGTTTTTTACTGAGGAAGTTATATACATGTCACTAATCATTTGTTTCTTTTTTGACCAAAAAGTGCCGTGATGTTATTAGAATTGCTTTTCATTTTGAATCTAACACCAAGAACATGAAATTGCTCTTGACCTCTCTGCACTGGATTGGATTTCCAACTGAATGAAAACAAAAGCCCTCTGCACTCCTCTCTCAAGAATATCAACTATGATAACCAGTCAAGGTACTCAAAGAAAAGATTGGTGAAACTGCCATAAATAGCAGCATCTACAACACACAGTCTGATGCTGTGTTGTAGCAGAAAAAGAATAAAGGCTTTTGTTAGCACCACAGTTTTACTGTTTCTTTTAAATGTAAGGAGTGAATTTCATTTAAGCTTGAACAGCACTAAAATTAGAGTCAATGAAGAATGTTTGTTACATTGATTAATCTGATCCAGAGATGAAAAAGCCTCTCTGTGAAGACTCTGTGAGACTCTGTGAAACTCTCATGAGACTTTCATGTAATGTGCATTTCCTTACAATACAGTTGTATCATAACAACAAATCTAAATATTTAAGGTTTTGTGGAAGCCAAGACTTCCACAACCACTATAACAGCTGTAGTTCACCTTATAAAATATTCATCCGTCCCCAATGGATACAGAAAACAGATAGAAACTAATATTAGTGTATCCTTTCTTTGTGCCATATAATGCTGGACTCACTACCACAAAGATACTTTATGCATAAAAGTTCACTTCTATTGTTTCTCTTTTGCACTGTAAGTTAATTTTATAAGATGTGATATGAATCATTATTCAGCTGGATTTAAATGCATTAATCCAGATAAAATAAGTAAAAATAAATATCATAGTGTATTTATTTGTCATAATTGATTGTAACTGAATTCATAGTCAGCCTCATATGGGCTTATACATATTATCAATCCAACAAGAGTTTCCGTGTAACATATTATGCACATGAAATGCAAATATCATGGAGAGTCCTCTTTTAAAGGGGTAGCATCTGAATGTGAGCAGCAAGTTTGGTTGAGCCACTCTAAGACAATCATGAAAGTCATTGTCAGTGCTTTCCTTTTCATTTGTTTTCTAAAGGGTAAGTTTAAATTTGAAATACCGTATGTGAAGAGTTAAGATGTTTATGTAGCATTGCTGTTGACTATGATTCTTCTTTTACAAGGTCTCTCTGTTTCCTTGACCCCATCTACATATTCAGAGATAAAGACCCCAGGGCAGTCTCTGAGTATCACATGTCAGACTTCAGGCTACACATTCTCATGCTGTAGCATACACTGGCTTCGTCACGCTCCTGGAAAAGGCTTGGAATGGGTGGGACGTGATACCAGCTCTAACTATGCAGACAGTGTTAAAGGACGCCTAAATCTAAACAGAGACACCTCCAACAGCAGATCCTCTCTCACTCTGAACAACCTGAGGGCTGAGGACACAGCTGTGTATTACTGCGCCCGAGACTCACAATGTTGGAGAGTAATGGGAGAGCCACACAAAAACCTGCCCTCACTCTCTGTCATGGGAATAAGAGTTAGACAGCTGCAGTCAGAGAAACCATGAGCAGACCCATGCAGTCTGAAACAGGAGAGTCTCTTGCCTGCAGTTACACTGACTGAATCCTTTACAGAAAAATACATGAATTGTAAAAATCCTGAAAACTTTTCATTTTCACCCATTACAAGTATGCAAAGGTGTCATTTGCAGAATATTCCAGTGTCACCCCTTAGTCATTTCGTTTCATTTCTCATGCTGTGAATAGTCAGTCATGATGATATGTAATAAAAATGACTTCACATGACTTGAACAGACTCTTACACTGCCATCTGCCAAACAGACTGTAATTCTGAGCAATATTTTCATCCGGATTTCAGTAACGATTTTAGAGGTTTGGGGAGATAATGCTTCTCTATTGATGGTACTGAATTCACACAATTAATCAAATATTCCCCAAACTGTTCTTTGTTGCATATATTGCATATATAAAAAAACTAACAAAAATCCTCAGTATACCTTGGTGGATATTTTCCATGCAAACACTCAACTGGTACCTTTTTCATTGCAATGTCACACCTAACGCTGAGGATGAGAATTTTCCTCTCTTGCAGAAATAAGGAAATAGTTGGGAAAATATGGATAATAACTTCTAACTACATGGTACTGAATCTAATTGTATCCTTTTCAAGTGACACAAGCATTAATATCTGAACAATAGAAGCTTCTTATACGAATGAGACACCTCCCTTCTTATGCAAAATTAAACTCTCTCTCTTTATTGTCTGTATTTAAAGAGTGTCTGTGTCTCTTTATGACCTCAGCAGCCCCTGAGCCCTGGAGAGTTGAGAAGAGCAGCTCACTCCAGTTCATCTTCAATACAAACCATGTTTCCTGCATCTCTGCTGCTGCTTCTGGCAGCTGCATCCTGTGAGTGTGTCTCTGCAACATTACTACACAATAATGATAGTAGTGTGCTGTTCAACAGTGCACTAAATATAAGATATCAAAATGAAGTGGATGTTATTTAATGAATAAATGTGATCAATTTCTGTCCTTTTTACAGATGTGCAGGGTAATGTCCAACTCACCCAGCCAGGTTTCTTGGAGGTAAAACCAGGTTAGTTCCTGACCATCTCCTGTAAGGTCTCTGGGTATTCTGTGAACACAGATGGTGTCCACTGTACAAACTGGATTCGACATCCTACTCGAAAAGCTATGGAGGGGATTGGATACATTTGCCCCAATGGAGGCGCTGGCACCACAGATGCACTGAAGAGCAAGTTCAGTGTCTCCAGAGACACCTCCAGCAACACATTGTCTTTACAAGGGAGCAGCCTGCGGACTGAATGATATTGATATCAGAGTGGTGAAATGTCTTTGAGTTATTTCATTCAATTTAACTAGTCTTGAAGAAGTTGAGTGAAGCAGCAATCTACAGTGTAGCTTAATTATCAGGCTGTACATAGGCTATAAAAATATGGACAGAGAGTGATTCCTCATGCCCTGTGTCTGTCTTGCTTCTGTATGAGCACCAAACACTGCAGAATCCCTAGAACAAAAAGCTAGTACCCATAGCCTTACATCTTGAATATGAATACAGTCTAAGGGCATAACTACTTTTATGACACATAATACAAATCCACAAATCTGAAATCTCATGTGGTCTAAAACTAAAAATGACCAAATCAATGAAATTTGGGTGGAGAAAAATGTGAGAAAATTGAAGATCAGAGTACTTTTACAGTAAATAATAATTTACACACTGTGGTTGTTTGTGTGTGTGTGTGTGTGTGCGTGTGTGTGTGTGTGTGTGTGTGTGTATGTGTGTGCTTAGATCATTTTCTTTGTTTTATCAGGACCCTTGGTAATAAAATCAATGCCCAACCTCCAAGTTTTGAAATCATTGCTAAATGAGAGATTGGGTTCAACACACTATGAACAGTACAGTACTTTGACAGTATTTTGCATCACATGTGAAAGTTACACCACATGTTCTTTGTATGCGTGACCTCTTACACTGTGGTTCACATGAACAGACATAAAATTATATCTAGATTCACTGTGAATAGAAATGTAATAATGAACCACTGAAGATGGGTATATGGATGCATGGGTAAATAACATTTAATTATTCTATTTAATTATTATGTTTCATCTAAACCACTCCATGGCTGTGACTATTTAAACAGCGTGTAAATCTGCCCACCCAGTGAGGAGGAGTTCATGCAAACTCTGAGCTCTACATTTACCTCTCTGCACTGAGGGAGGAGGAGCTGTTGTTGGAGACTGACTGTAGGACTCATATCATAAACAGCACTCAAAGACTTGAACCATGAGTTGAACCAGACTACTATTGATAACAGTTTGCTTACCAAGTATGTTTTAAGTAATTGTTCATTTTATGTGATTAACTTTTCACAATATTATTCATTTTGAGCTGAACGTGTCCATTCTTTTCACAGGCATTAAAAGACACTGACAGAGTCTGAACCAACAGTTAAAAAGCCTGACCTGCACATAACCATGTTCCCTGCTTCTCTATTACTGCTGCTGCTGCTGGCAGCTGCATCCTGTTAGTCTCTGAGTTCTGAGCAATCAGTTAATTTTGAATGAATTTTAATTGATTGAGTAATATTTTAATTAATTTAAAATCACATTCAAAATTGCATAATGTCTTCATGTTCTTCACGAACTCTTTAATCTCATGTGCTGACACTTACTCAAACAGGTAAAAACATATACCCTTTGGCCTTGGCACAATGTGTTGCAACGTGAAATTAGTTTACATTATTAATATTTAGCAGACATTCATATACAGAGTAACTTTAAGAGGTTACAGTTTTTTTGCAAATTATCCATTGATACAGGTGTATATTCACTGAGGCAATTTTGGGTTAATAACCTTGCCCAAGGGTACAATGGCAGTACCGCAGAAGAGAATGGAACCAGCAACATTTTGGTCACAAGCTCAACTCAGTACTTCTACACCACACTGCCAAACGTATGCACACATGAACAAAACTAATTATCAGATCCACTAATTGATCTCTATTGGAGATATCTTGATAACTAGACATTATGCTCTTTACCATATAACATATGAGTCTTTTATTTAGAGGTTTACAGAAATAGGTGACAAAGTTTTCATCTTGTTATGATTATTTTACATTCTTGATAGGGAGAAACCCATTGTAATGCCCATTATCAGTGAGTGACTGAAGATTGAACTGTCCCACAAAAAATCAGACTTTATTCCTGTGGTGTTGTGTCCCAGGGACCCTCTGTGACAGATACACTCATACACTCATCACGACCAGTTTACCTCCAGCTTTGAGTCTCCTCACAGGCTGTTTTAACTCTAATCGAAGGGATCAACTATTTTTGTGTGTCTTTGCTGCAGTGCAGTTGTTTGGATGTTTTTGTTGGTCAGAGTTTATGAGAAAAAGCATAATGAAAGCATATGGTTAAATGCTCCATTGACAGACAATTCTGTGACATTATTTTCTGCTAATATTACATTTTAAAATTATTAGCAATTAAGAATTTCATCCACTTCTAACTGATTTATACTGCAATTACTATTGCTTTTTTAATGATGTATAAGCAAAGCACACAACAAAATATTATTAGTGAATTTTTGAGAGATATTCTGCATTGTCATTGGTGTAAATGAGAATTTGAGTTTCTTAAAAAATATTTACTGGAACATGAACAGAATGTAGTAAAATGCCCTGTTGGTGCAATTCTTATGCCACTCTAATGCATGCATTGTGTAAGCAACTCAAGATAAATGACTATAATGAAACGTAAGAAATGCTCAGCCACCTATCATTCCATGTAATTATCCATACATTATGAGGTAAGATCAGGATTTACATGGTACTGCATTTACATATAAAGTAGAAATATTGTTTGATAAATGTTTTCACTAATGGAAACAAAAAGCTGTATAACCCTGGTGTAGCGAAGGGCGAGAGCAGTCACCCCACCCGGCCTCGAACCCGGGTCTATGGAGTACCAAACATGTGGCTTTGACCGTGATGCCAAAGAGCCTGGGTCTATGGAGTACCAAACATGCGGCTTTGACCGTGATGCCAAAGAGCCTGGGTTCGAGGCCGGTTGGGGTGACTGCTCTCACCCTTCGCTACAGCTGGGATGAATTTATTCAAATCAAAGTCCATAACCCCATAAGCACTCTGACTAATGTAAAACAATGGTCTGTTGAGTGGAGTTATTTGTGGTTATTCATTTCCCTACATGTGGGGGCAGCAGTGCTCTTCAGACTGAATTTACTACACTCTTCTTAGTCCTTTGTGCCCCCAGATATTTAAACAAATTCGGCACCCTATACTTCCTATAAGAGGCACTGAGCATTCTTCTACCACAGGAGTATCACCTGTATCACAGAAAGGACTCTGAGTGTGACAATGGGAGCTACTGCAGTACTGACCATTCTAATGGGAACATTTTTATGTGAGTGTGCATGTTTTATTCAGGTTATTGTTACAGTCATGCATGACATTTTGAGATGTGGTTTTACCTCTTTTCTAATTGGTAAAGACAACTTGCTTGTTTATTTTCCTTTTTACATATGTCAAGTATGATTATCTAAATAAATGTATGAACTGATATTGTCACAACTATACTTATTTCATCCACAGATGTTCACTGTGTTGAACTCACCCAGCCAGGCTCTATGGTTGTAAAACCAGGACAGTCTCTGACCACCTCATGTAAAGTCTCTGGGTACTCGCTCACTGATAGCAACTACTGTACACACTGGATACGACAGCCTGCAGGAAAAGCCCTGGAGTGGGTTGGGTGTGTCTGTGGCAGTGGAAACCTTTATTACAAAGATTCTCTTAAGAACAAGTTCAGTATCTCCAGAGACACCTCCAGCAGCACAGTGTCTTTACAAGGAAGTAGCCTGCAGACTGAAGACACAGCTGTGTATTACTGTGCCCGAGAGTCACAGTGGTGTGAACCAATAGCAGACCTGTACAAAAACTCACAAACACAGACCCACACATCCACAACCATACATCCCCCTTCCTGCACTCCCACACATACTTATAAACATTGGACCCTGAGCCCCCCACCCCCCCCAAAACAAAAAAAAAAAACATACACACGCATACAACATGTACATTTATATTACAATGTTCTGATTTACCTTTTGTGATAAGTGACTCTAGCAGCACTATTTTCAAAATGTGTTATCCTTCACTGATGCACTTTTAATGTCCATTTTTAATTGCCACCTTCATGGCCCATGACTGCCAGGAAAATCTACCAATTTCTCTTTATATAATGACTCAATTTCTGATGAAAATTAAAAAAAAAAAAAAAAAAAACTCTTTAATGCTTTTAACGCAAAGGAAGTACATTCATTAATACAACCCAATACTGCATCCATTGATTCAACATTTTAGTGTAAGTGGTTCAAATCAATGGCAATTTTACCTTATCTGTTCTTTGAGTACCTCTACTGGTTACTATAGTTGATATTCCTGAGAGAGAAGTATGAAGGTCCTTTGTTTTTATTCAGTTGGAAATACAATGCAGTGCAAAGAAAAACTGAATGCCAGTGGGTCTGGGTTTTAAATCCAGAATCAAAGCATTTCAAATGGCATCAGGGCACTTCAGGAAAAAAAAAAATGAAGCAAACAATTAGTGATGTACATAACTTCATCAGTGGTAAAATGTGACTGAATAAGTTTTACTGTTTGTTTTGAAATGTAAGGAGTGATTTTATTGAATAATGTTTGCTACATTGATTATCTTTCCTTCTCTCCAGGTGTTCATTGTGATGTCACACTGATTTAGTCTGATCCAGACATGAAAAAGCGTGGAGACTCTGTGAGGCTGTCTAACTTGTCTTGTTATTTCTTTCCAGGCATGTGCTGTGATGATGTAAGGTTGGATCAGTCAGTCTCACAGGTGAAAAGCCCTGGAGAAACACTCAAGTTCTCCTGTACTCTCTCTGGGTTTTCTTGAGCTCAAAATGTATGGCCGAGATTTGCCAGAGACCTGTAAGAGCACTGGAGTGGATTGGCAAGACAAACTGAAATTATGCAGCTTCATTCCAAAGGAGATTTACTGTCTTTGAAGGTATTTCCCTTGAGACCACCTATGTAGAAATGGACCAGGTGAAGACTGAGGATGCAGCTGTGTATTAATGTGCCCAACAGCTACAGTGTTTGAGAGAGCTGAAACCCAGACAAAAACTACAGTGATGAAGCATGTCTGTACCATTCACATCTGTATTGACCTCGTGTCACCACCACTAATGGTAGTTTGGCAACAGGACTAAGTTTGTATTAACATATCCCAGCTATTGCTGGTGCCATTGCAGATGCATTTAGGGCCTAAAATATTTATTTTTTGTTTGAAGGACCTTATCAGTGTGTCCCTTTAAATGTATGTCATCTTTGTATGTAAATGTATTGTAACAGGGTGGGTTTGTTTGGTTAAAAAAAAGAAAAAAACAAGTCTGGGACTTTTTTCTTTAGGGGGGTGGAGATGTATTAGGATGGGCTCACAACACATCACAGACATGCACACACTATTTCTTTTTTTTTTCTTTCAGATACTCCTCTATATTACCTGCATATTTTTACAGTTCTGTATCACACAGTTATAAGAGATCTCCAGTGATCCTCACTGTAACCTTCCCTATAGGAGGAACCAATCCAAACCTCCCAGAGCTTTTAATGCTGGAAGGGCTACATCAGACAGGCTCCTAGGAAAGAACTGCAGCCGATTTCATTAACTGAATATGACTGTATTCCTAATTCCCAGTATTCCCAGTATATTCAGGGAGGAGTCACAAACATCAGACACTATAAGACACTGTTTGCGTTAAGTTTAGTCAAGGCCTGAAAACGGCTCTGTACAAGAAATCCCTCACACCACAGTTATTAAGAAATTAATAGATGTATTTTAATGTAAGCTTGCAATACAAATATTGTATAAAATTTTATGTGTATTATAATATTTATCATGAAATATCACAGATTTGAAACAAGATGAAAACAATAGTCTCATTTAAATAAATATCGCAATTAAACAGTATGATAGAAACATCTTAAACCACTGGAAAATATATAAAACTGTGCCCCATGTGTTAATTGACTGTACTGTTGTGCTGTCATGGTTTGATTCCAGGATTTGTAAGAGTAACCATAGTATGTAAAGCTCGTTCATGGCATAGCTGCATTGTGGAACAATAAATTAGGTGAACTTGTATATTATAATAATCAATACTGTAAAACACCTGCATGTTTTATATCCTGTAGCACTAAGCCTTCAGCAGCGTGTTGGAAAGTCTACCATTTTGTTATGGGGGGTTGCACTAATGCATTATTAGCATACTATAAAGCCTGTTCAATAGCAACTGTTAACCTTTTCTCTTCTGTTTGCTTCTGAACTGTTATAACTGTGATCTACAGTGACCTTCACTGTGCCCTCCCCTAGAGGAGGATCTAATGCAAACCTCCCAGAGCTTTTAATGGAGCCAGTGTCAGTGTGAGAACCAGAGCAGCAGTCAGTGGGACTCAGCGTGTACTTTCACTCAGTGCTCCTCCTTCTGTCCTGCAGTTATGAAACTTCTACCAGCCTTGCTAGCACTTACAGTGCTCACTCTGTCAGGTCTCTTGCTTAATCTCTCTTCTCTCTCTTTCTTGCTTGCTTTTTTACTTGCTGTTCACCATTTAGTGACTGACTTGTCTTTTAATTACAGGTGTTCAGAGTGACATTGTACTGACTGAGTCTGAACTAGTGGTAAAGAGACCGGGAGACTCACACACACTGACCTGTACAGCTTCTGGGTTCACATTCAGCAGCTACTATATGGGCTGGATCCGACAGGCTCCTGGGAACACACTGGAGTGGTTGGGATATCGGCGCGACAGTTATGTGTACTACTCTCAGTCTGTAAAGGGACGATTCACCATCACCAGAGACGACAGCAAGAGTCAGCTGTATTTACAGATGAACAGCCTGAGAGCTGAAGACACTGCTGTGTATTACTGTGCCAGATACTCACAGTGAGAGAAGTCAAGCCTGAGCCCGTACAAAAACTCTCCACAGGACATTCTACCCACATCAGTCTTTAGGGAATTAACTATCTTTAATGGCCCTTTCATTTACAGCTTAACAGTGGATAAACAACTAAACAGTGAACAGAGTAGTACATTGTTTTTCTTTGCTCTATTACAGAAAAGAGAGTTTGAGCATCACTCCGTCTGTCTGATTCAAGCACTCACAAATTGGTGGTTGTGTAAAATAGTATATTTGGACAGTTAAATTAATAGTAAAACACACCTAAATAATAAAAAGCTAAAAAAAGAACAGAAAGGAAATAAAGTGTGAAAAGGTTCTTTAAGAGTCATTAAAAAGACTGTACCACCATTAAAAAGACTGTACCATCATATGTATGTATATAGCATGATAAGTATTTCGTTATTCAACAGCTGAACTTTCTGTCCAGCTGAGTCAGCACTTCGGTTCTGTGGGTCATTTAACTGCAGACAAAAACTATAAAACTGCAGTCATAACCATTTCAACAGTGCTAGCTTCATGAGTGCCAGCTACTTCAGCCCTCAGTCTCCTCATCATGTGAGCTGAACCCTCTATCTATTGAACACCATGAGGATGCTAATTCTGCCTTTATTCATACTGCGTTGATGTCACTTCCTGTTCCTTCAAGTAAGTCCAGTTTAAGCTCACTGCGTATCTGTTCTGTTTTATCAATAGATAAATATCAGTGTTTGTGTCTGTTCCTGCTTAGCACAGTATAATTGCAGCTTGAAAAGGTGATCTTTTCAATTTCAGTCATTTACTTGGTGTTTACTTCCTGTGACTTAAATACAGAAAATTGCTAATCTACTAAACACATTTTTCTAACAATAATTGAATGGTGATGGTAGTCTTATTAATCACAGAAACAGTGACCAGCTTCCTCTGTGAACGATTTAATTGCAGGTGTGAATGGAAATATTGTAATGACAGGACCAAGTGATGACACCTGGCGAATTTGGGATTTGAGTCAAAATCAACCCTTGGAAATGGCACATTGTAAGATCTGGTATAGTATTTCACCTTACTGGGAGATAAGCATGGTACCTCCTGCAGGATTGCTCTTTAAATTAAATTTTAGTTCTTCATTCCTCATATTATAACTCAATTCTTCTCTTTCTTTCGCCTTAGGTGTACAGTGTCAGATTGTTCTCACATAGTCTGAATCAGCTGTGGCTGCACCAGGAGGATCCCTCACAATAAAATGTGCCTGCAGTGGGTATTACCTGACTGACAACAGCTTTGTGATGGTGTTTAGTCTCAGGGACTCTGAGACAGATCTCTACACTCAACACCAACAGTGCATTTACCTCCAGCTCAGAGTCCTCTTCTCAGAGGCTGTTTATTTTACTGCATTGCAGAAGTTGTACTCATTTCACCCTTGCAGAAATTAACACAGTACAACTGAATGTTGTAACTTTGTTTTTAATTATACTAAATTACTGAGTGAATACACAAGACAAGCATATTTAAATGTTTTGTTTGAATTCAGTTCATTTTTCATTTAAATTCAATTTTCATGCAAATTCATTTGCATATTTTTGTCAATATGACATTTTTAGTTAATCTGGTAACACATAATAATTTTGTCCACTTCAAAATTATTTATAATGTCGTACCTTGTGTTTTATTAAGTATTCTTCAGCAGACTGTATTGTAAAACACGGAATATCAACATTTAAATACTAGACAGTAAAAACAAGTATTAAGTTAAGGAGCACAAAATGGACACAAACATATAAAAACTACATAGGCATTCATTCTCCTGAAACTACCTAAATCTGACAGTATTGCCACCTGATCTAAAATGAAATTGTATGTCAAGTGTACCTGGGCCTTCATTTCCATCCATGTGAGGGGCATACTGAATGTATTAAGCTTTTCTCAGTCCTACAGTGCATCCCCCTGAGACTTAAACAAATTCAGTTAACTGCATTTCCTATAAAGGCCATTGAGAATTCTCCACTCGACAGAAGACCATCACCTGTAAAACAGAGGGGAATCTGTATGTGACAATGGGAGCTTTGGCAGTATTAAGCATTTTACTGGGAACATTTTCATGTGAGTATAGATATTGTATTCATATTACTGTCACAGTCATGGATGACATTTTCAATAATTATTTTGCTAATTTATTTTCAATTCAGCCATTTTTTTCCAAAATTGGCAACGATGCAATAAATGCTTTTAATAAATGCATGAATGAAAATTCTAACAAATATGCTTATGTGTCTTTATCCACAGTTGTTCATTGTGTTGAACTCACCCAGCCGGCTTCTGTGGTTGTAAAACCAGGACAGTCTCTGACTGTCACCTGTAAAGTCTCTAGGTATTCCCTGACTGATAGCAGCTACTGTACAGACTGGATAAGACAGCCTGCAGGAAAGCTCTGGAGTGGATTGGGGGTATCTGTGGCGATGGAAGCACTTATTACAAAGATTCTTTGAAGAACAAATTCACCACCTCCAGAGACACCTCCAGCAGCACAGTGTCTTTACAAGGGAGTAGCCTACAGACTGGAGATACAGCTGTGTATTACTGTGCCAGACACACACAGTGAGAGAAAGTTATTTTAAAACAATACAAAAAGTGCTTCACACTTCATTCATTACACTCAACATGTTTATCTGGGATAGACACTGTCATTTACTGAAACATTGTGAGGGTTGATATTAAAGTAATAAAATCTATTAAATACTAGTAAGCACTGAGATTAAATGATGTATCATTTATTAGTCCTCGATAAGTATTGAATGCATGATGTTCATATGCATTTGATACCTCCAGGCATACAAAAATGCTTATGGGTCTTAAATTGGCTTATAGCAATTATAGTAATTAAATAGTATGAAATAGCATGACTATCCCATCATCTTAACAGTGGGTACTATAACCTTTATACAGGGAACCCTTTGATTCCAGAATAACTTCTACTTATAAGAACTTATAAGGACCATCAAATATGGCCAATATTACTCAGATGAATATTACCTGCTGAAACAGTGCATGTACTGAGTCTGTAGTTGTGTGGAGCAGAGGAGATGGGAGAGAGGAGAGATTGGGAGGGAGTAATGCTGCTGAGTGTGGAAGGTGTCACTGCAGGAGGGAACTGCAGGAGTGGTGGAATGGATTTGAGTTTGTTATTTTACTAGTCTTAATGAAGTTGATCAGTTATATGAACTGAAGTAGTAGTCTACACTGTATTATAATGACCAGACTGTGGGAAGGGGGGCGGAGTCCGCTAGGACAGGTATGTGAAGTGAAAATGGTGCACCTTTATCTAATCACGATTAGGGTGGATAGCAAGATGAAGCTGGTAGCCTGTGGAGAGTAAGAGAGTGTGGTTAAGATTGGCAGCTGGCTCTTTCATGGAGCGTTGGGGGAACATCCCTGTGTTATCCTCAGTTTTGTTGTGGCAGTGTATGTTTTGTGTTTGTTACTGTTGGGGGTGAGGGAAGTGCAGCCTGGAGGTGTAAGACCAGAGAAGCTCAGCCACTGCAAAGTGCAAGAGAAGAGCAATCACAAAAACAAAGCCAGAATAAAGAGCGAGACCAGCTGAAGGGAGAGTGGAGCGGGTTGGTGGGGAAGGTTTCCCCATCTGGCAGGCGAAGCAAATATTCACTCATGGTGACAGAGTGAGATGCTAGGGAACAGAGTGTGCTGTGGCGTAGAGAGACTTCCCTGTTGGCTGGAATTATGCAGCGAAATTGGTATAGCAGTGACAGCTGTGTCTGTGGAGAAAGAAAAGGACAGAGGCAAGGGTCACTTGAATTCATTTTTTTCATTTCAACAGTGTTTGTTGCAAGGACATGGTGCAGGCCAGACCACTGTCCAACTAACTCATTTTTGTGTTTGTCTGTTTGAGCAGGACAGGATTACTTGCCTTCGTGCCTCTCCCGGTGATTAGAGGAGGGAGGGGGTGCGCTCTGCTGCTGTTGAGGGTCTGGACCTCAAATGAGAGCAAACAAACCTTACAGTAATCATATGCAGTGCAATTCAGCTAATCTTTGTGCATGTGCTTTAGCCTGTCATGCAGGATCATGAAGGAGAATGAAGTGTGCTGTGCCCTTATTGTCACACTTATGGGGGGGGGGGGGCTCAGAGCAGGCAGAATATGAGTCCATTTGTCATCTGTAACTTTTGACAAAATAAGTTGCTTTTTAACCTTCTTGGCCGATATTGTCGGGAGTGGACAGTGTGCCCAGCCCCGCCCCAACCAGTTCATTCCCTCCAACGGATCCGCCTGCCACAAGGACAGCAGGACAAGGCGAGTAGGAAAACGTTCTGTTTTACAAGAAAGAAAAAAAAAAATTACATGCAAAATTCATAAAAACAAAGACGTTATTACGTTCCCACCCGCAGCTGTTCTCCTTCCCCCACCCTGCTATCCACTCCTGTCCTCCCCTTCCCAGACCCAGATGAGCAGGTGCGCAACCCCACACTACGAACCCACACACCACACAATTTCCCTCTGCACACGTGCCCCACTGCAGTACACTCCTTGATCTGGCGCCCCCGCCACCTGGGCACGGGGAGAGGGAGAACCGCTCTTTTCCACACCAGGGGGAAGTCCTACCGCCGCAGGGGAGGCTGCACACACACACACACACACACACACACGTGCACGCACACGATGCCGGACACAGAACAGAAAGGAAATCTAAGGGGGATGTAGCTCGGCCCACACCACCGTGCCGGGCCTCGCCTACGTCCAAAAATAAAAATAAAGAAATGCAAAAGACAAAGCCCTCCGCGTCGCTTCTGCGGATGGGCTCGCGGCTCCGGCGGCGACCCACGTCGTCTTCGCGCTAGCTGCTTGTACCGGCTCCGCGGGGTCTCTGAGGGAAACAGTTCTGCAGCCGGTCTGCCGCTTTTCCTCTCCACCTCGCACCGGGGACCCATGCACTAAGTTGCTGGTTCTCGGTGTTGAGAGGTAAGCCGACAGTTGCCGCCGCGTTGAGCGCCACAATTGGGGGAATTGATTGGGAACCGCGGGTGTGTGCTTGAGCCGGGAGATTGAATTATTGCCGCTGCCGAACTGTCGGGGTCCGCGGCTGTTCTGGATTGTCTTGATTAGCGGAGTGCAGGTATAAAAGCAGGACAATTCAGGCAGGCGGGGGCGGACGGCTCAGGAAAAACGCTCTGCACCGCAGGTTTTACGGGACGTTTTTCGGTTTTGATTTTTGTTGACGTTTTCGGCTGGGTTTTTTTTTTTTTGTTTTGAGAATATTTTGGATAAGTTTTGGTTTCATTTTCTTGTTTCTTTTGGTTTCGTTGTGGGGAGAGATCCCGGGATTTCTTTTAACAGTTGCGGGAGAGAGGAGTGAGTGGCGGCGGAGCGCTGCAGATCCAGACCGCTTCCAGGAGTGGCGTCCGGGGCAGGCAGAGCAGCGGAAGCCGGCCGGGGAAGGAAAAGAAGCGTGGCACAAACCGCGGAGCGGTGACGCCCCAGGCTGGGCAGGTGGCGAACGGGCGGTGCCCCTGTGCAGTAAGGGACGTGACTGGCGGTGTTGCCTTTTGTGTCTGTGCGTGCCCTGTTGCAGTCTGCCCAGCTTAGCAGAGTGGGTGATTCATGCCGCTGTGCTCTTTCCCCAGCGGCCATAACGCCTGCTCCGGAGCTGCGCGAGAAGGACAAGCGGCGAACATCAGCATCGGGAGGGAGCGGTCTGGACCGAGGGGATCGGCAGCACTCCCTTTTTTTTTTTTTTTTGGGGGTATTATTTTGGGACGCAAATAGCCCGGCATAGCGGCGCAGTCAGAGTTGCGTCCCACCTTTTATTTTAAATTTTTTGGTTGGTGTGTGTTTGTGGGGACCCACTCCTCCCTGGCAGCTGGTACCCCCCCTTTGGGCGGCCGGGAGGGGTCTCGTTCTGTCACCGGGGCCGGCGCTGGAGGCGAGTCTGTGGGGTCACAGTGTGTGTGTGTGTGTGTGTGTGTGTGTGTGAGCGCACGGGGGTAGAGTATGGGGTGTCTAAAATTGCTGTGCTGTGTGGGGAGGGTAATCTCTCGCTGGGAGCCGGGCCAGTGCAGGGGGAGAGCGGGACTAGGGAAGGGCCACCATAGCAAGGTGGGGAGGAAGGTGGTGGTGGTGGTGGTGGTGGTGGTGGTGCTGGGGGGTCAGCGGAGCGTGAGCCGTCTGTGGATGAATTGCCTTTTTAAAATTAAAGCTTTTGTACCTGTACTCCTGCGTCCTGGTCATCTATGGCGGGCGGATCGATTGGCGTGTGTGGCTCCTGACAGTGTCACCTCCCTCTCAACCGGGGGATCCACCTACCGGGCAGGCACTAGCGGGGTGGGGGCTGTCCTCGGTCCCGGCTGCATCCTGGAACTGTTAACTGTTTCCCTTCTCCCTCAAGGACTCGCCGTGTGCACTCTTCAGGTCGCTGCTTCTCCCTGGAGCCACCTAAAAATACACACATGAAGACAACTTATCTGCACACCAAATGAGAAATTTAAATCACTCCAAAACCCACCCGGGTCATGACTTCTGGGGCTAAAACAAAACCAAGCAAAAATAATCAACTTAAATTTTGACATGCTGGCACATTCAATGAAAAAGAACCCAAACAATAATTCCCACACTAAAACCCTGTGCACTTGGCCTCCCAGTGTTTCTCTGGCATGCTGCTCCCACTCACCTGCCTAAATAGTCCTGGTGTCCCCTTAACCAGATAGGCAGCAGGTGCAGAGCACGCCTGTCAAAAACCTGATAATTCAACCATTGAATTACACCCGACCCCGCCCGTTCTCCCAGGGAGTACAGCGCGTCCAATGACCGCGGTCAGGAAAAACTCCTGACAATATCTTTTGAGCTTGATTGGAGTAACCTGCAAACTGGAGGAGAGGGTTGCAGGATGGTACACAAGTTGTGACATGTTTGTCACTGTTGCGCATATGTAAAAGCCTTATTTTATTTGACTTCCTGCCTGTGCCATCAAACCCCTGTAGCTAATCCAGAACGCAGCTGCACAATTCTACACCCACCCTAAATGTAGTCAACTGAAGACCCACCTGTTTAGACTGTATCTCAGTTCCCCTTCAATCCACGCCCTATAACGCTTGCTACTTATGCTGTTATGACTTGCTCCTTATTTTATTGTACTTTCAGCATGTTATGCATACTGTTATTAATCAACTTTGAGATATATGATAGAGTGTGTGTGTGTGTGTGTGTGTGTGTGTGTTCCCATAGTTTATTAGTCTAGTTTCAGATTACAACACATTAACTTGTGGTGGTGCTTGAATGGTGTTGTGCATGTGCAGTTGCTGGTCTGGGAGTGTTGTTAGCCTGCTGTTGCTCCCATAACTTGGATGGATAGACTGCTGTTCTCTTGAGCTGGAAGTGGCTCTGGTTAAGAGTGACTGCTAAATGTAATGTAATGCAGTGTAATGTAATTGGTTTTGATTTTAGAATGTAAAACTCCAACTTTGGTATAAATGCAATACTCTTAACAGAAATGAAAATACACACGTTGTGTGAAGTTAGAAGAATAAATCTGACCAGTCTACCTAATACCTAAAATGATTTTTGAAAAAAGCCCCAGTGTGGGAATATCTATCATCATGCATCACTGTATAACTAAGCAGTAGTGGAGGGTAGATACATACTGACCTGTACACTGACCTGTACAACCTCTATCCTATAAAACAGTGCTCAACCTGAAACCAAATTCTGAAGGTCTTCAAAAGCATGTATAATAACTTAATGAGCATTGTTTTCCCTCTTGAAAAGGCACATAAGATAGCTGACATAGAGTAATATTACACTTGTCATGCTAACAGTGGTAGGATGTGTGGAAATGTGGAAAAGTCATCATCCATGCTTCAATTTACAGATCTACATTATTAATGAGGTGAGAGATCCCACTTCAGATTGTTTGCCTGTCCTGGACCACCCATACTTGATAAATATATGCTAATCAATTCATTTCTACCTGGGTACAAACACATATAAATGATCCATTGCCAATTTCCTTTAAGGATAAGGAATTAGCAAAACCTAGAATCTCAACATAAAATAAAGAGGACAATGCCATCTGACAACAATCTGAACTGCATGTATAGGTGGCAGAGATGACATATCTCTAGATCATTTCAACATATGCATTAATTCAGATGGAAATACCTGAAGTCCATCCATCAGTGATGTTGGTGGAAGCAGTTTGTTGCTTAATTCTCCTCCGGGTGAGGGCAGCAGTGCTCTTCATAAAAGGATATTTTCACCCTTTTAATGCATCTTGTTTTTTTCTCAGTCCTCCACCCCCTAAAGATTTAGTCAAATTCAGTCCCCTTTATTTCTGATAAAAGCCACTGAGAACTCACCTCCCATCACAGGAACATCATCTGTAAAACAGAGAGGGGAGTCTGTGTGTTACAATGGGAGCTGTTGCAGTTCTGATAACTTTCCTGGTTACAACTTCATGTAAGTGTGCATGTATCATTTACGTTGCCATCAGATTGAAGTTTTACATTTTAATAATTATTTTGTGCATTTTAATGATTGCTTTTTGCTTGACATTTTTTATCCACAGATGTTCACTGTGTTGAACTCACCCAGCCAGGTTCTATGGTTGTAAAAACAGGACAGTCTCTGACCATCTCCTGTAAAGTCTCATATTCACTGAGCAGCTATCATACAGCCTGGATACGACAGCCTGCAGGGAAAGCACTGGAGTGGATTGGAATAATGTGGACGAGTGGAAGCACTGCTTACAAAGATTCCCTTAAGAACAAGTTCAGCATCTCCAGAGACACCTCCAGCAGCACAGTGTCTTTGCAAGGAAGCAGCCTGCAGACTGAAGACACAGCTGTGTATTACTGTGCCTGAGAGATACGGTGATATGAACCAACAGTAGAGCTCTGCAAAAACTCAGAGACCCACACATCCGCACACATACATCCCCATACCTGCACTCCCACACTCACAAACATAGAACCCTGCAAAGAAAAACACAATAAATCATGCATTTCTCTGTCATTGCTTGAAAGATATGACACATGTAGATAATAATACATTTTGTTATATGTATGGGTAACAAGTCATTCACAAAAATATGCATGACCCTTTGTCAAAGCCTGGGAGCTTTTTCCAGTATATATGCAGAGAAACTGCACTCATTGCACCCATAAATACCTCATGTTAGTGTACATACTTCAATTTTTACAGCAGACAGACTTCTGGGAAGGAACTGGAGTGGTTGGCCATTATGATCGTCATTCTCACACCCAGTTTGTTCAGGAAATATTCAACATCTGCAGAGACAATAACAAGAGCTAGCTGTATTTATATGTGAACAAGATCAAGTATTTATGAGCTCAATCCAAAAATTTATTTACCATTTGTCATCTTTTAGAAAGGTAATATAATTTGAAATATAATTGAAATATAATTTTTATTTCCCAGATAATTTTTATTCCTCATAAGCAGATTCAGACTGGGAGCTTGAGCAAAGCAGACACACCCACATCAGAACAGCTCCATAGATGTCCACCAGGGGGCAGTGAGATGTATTTACTCAGGAGAATGAAACGAGTTTCAGCTTGCAATGTGAGTTTTGGTGAATAGACACAGAGGGAGGTGACAGAGGGAGCACACATCCTCTCAGGCCCTCCCCTCAAGGTTGGGCCATGCAAACATTCTCTTTGCTCCAGCTCCCTGAAGACCAGAGGTCCAGCCGAAGAGGCCCTCATTCCTCCACTCAACATGGAGTCTCCAGACACTGCCCTGCGATTTGTCCTTCTACTGCTGTGTCTGCACTGTGAGTGAGAGACATACAGCACAGCACAAACTTCTCTCTCTCCCTCTCTCAGTCTTACAGATGCTTACCAGGTTTGTGTAAACTGTATTTTAGATTTTAGATTTCTATTTCTCTCCAGGTGTGTGCTGTGATCATGTTAGGTTGGATCAGACCGTAACAGATGTGAAAAGACCTGGAGAAACAGTCAAGCTGTCCTGTACTGTCTCTGGGTATTCCTTGAGTTCGAAATACATGGCCTGGATATGCCGCAGACATGGTGAAGCATTGGAGTGGATTGGAAGCACAAACGTAAATTATGCAGCTTCTTTCCAAAGGAGATTCACTGTATTGGAAGATGTTTCCCTTGAGCCCACCTATTTACAAGTAGACCAGCTGAAGACTGAGGATGCAGCTGTGTATTACTGTGCCCAATGGCTACAGTGTTTGAGAGATCTGAAACCCAGACAAAAACTGCACTGATGAAGTACATCTGTAGTATTCACATCTTTACTGACCCTGTGTCACCACACCACTAGAAACTGAGAGAGAACTTTATAAATATCATTATTCAGTATTATCAATAACAACATTAAAATCCATATGTAAGACCTATTCATCCACATTAAAATAAAATAATTAAATAAAACTCATTAGCCTGGAATGGGTGGGGGCAGGGAGCAGCAGTGTGGTGTATTAATAAGGAGCAGGACTCATAACCCAAAGGTTGCCAATTCAAATCCCTGCTGGCGCCCTGTTGTTGTACCCTTGGGCAAAGTACTTAGCCCAGAATCAGCAGTAAATATACAGCTGTAGAAATGGAAAAAGTTCTAAACTTTGTAAATTGCTCTGAATAAGCCCATCTGCCAAATGACAATCATGTAATATAATTGTATGTAAATGGTTAACACAACTATTTATTCAAGCAAATTTGGTTTACTGAACTACTTTACTTACATTAGTGCTTTCCTTGAAATGTAGTACCATTGTGTACAAGTTCTAAAATGGGACAGATAAAGAATTGTTGCCATGGTTTACATAGATCAGCTAAAGGTCCTTCTATTTATAAGTCAGAACTTATTGTTGTGATTTGGGCTAAAACTAACTCATTGATTTTTAAATTAATTTAAAAAATGCTTTGGAATAGTGGAATACTGCTTGTCCAGTTAATGTAAGATAATGCAGTCCACATTATTGAACATGACTTGGCTTCCATTGAACATCGATAATTTTAATAGCAGACCTATTTTTGCAAGCCTTTCTCCTGACTTACAGAGAATAAGTATTTAGTACATGTTAGCGACTTGCTGTTTTTCTGGCTGAAATCATTTATTGTGTCAATGTAACAATCAGCCATTGAAGATGGATACATGGCAGTGTAGATAGATGGATAATACTTATAGCTCCAATTTCATTTAAACCAGTCTACAGCTGTGACTCCACTATTTAAACAGCATGTAAATCTGCCCACCCAGCGAAGAGGAGTTCATGCAAACTCTGAGCTCTTCCTTCTACATTTATCTCTCTGCACTAAGGGAGGAGAAGCTGTTTTTGGAGACTGAGTGTAGCACTGTCATTACAGACTGCTATCAAAACATGAAGATTATCACCAGTCTGCTTCTGATAGCATTATGTTTGACAAGTAGGTATTAAACAACCATTCATTTTTTATCTGATTAACTTCATATACAAGTGAGATTTTTCTGCTCACTTCAATATGAATGTGTCCTTTGTTCTTACAAGTGTCAGAAGTCAGACGCTGACTGAGTTGGAACCAGCAGTTAAAAAGTCTGGAGAATCCCACAAACTGACCTGCACAGCCTCTGGGTTCTCATTCAGCAGCTACTATATGGCTTGGATTGGAGTGGATTGCCTATATTGGCACATACAGTTCACCCATCTCCTATTCCCAGTCTGTTCAGGGAAGATTTGTTGTATCCAGAGACGACTCCAGCAGCAAGATGTTCCTACTGAGAGCTGAAGACACTGCTGTGTATTACTGTGCCAGAGACTCACAGTGACAGGAAAGACCGCAATGCTGTACAGAAACTATTCAAGCACATCTCACACCCAGAGTCACTGAAGCACATCTGTACTGTCTGCTCTCATGTCTCCTGTGTTTCCACTCCCAAAACTAAGCAAGGTCTTTATAAATGTCACAACTCAAGATCATCCACATCAACGGTCAAAATATATGACTTTTTAATTAGCATTAAAAAATATGAAATAAAATCACATGACTGAAATTGCTCAACAACACAATAATTTCTTTATTATTGAGCAGCACCTGAATGAACTAAATGTTTTCATAATATGTATTTCCACACTGTACTGTTTTACTGAGATATGTCTTACTGTGATAAAATGTAACATTTGTGTTTTTGTATTTATTATTATTTTTATTATTAGTAGTGGGAGCAGGAGGAGTAGTAATTTTAGTAATAGTAATATTTATTTATATTTTCATTATTATTATACAAACTACACTTTGCATTCTATGCAAACTGCCTATCTATCAAAGGCGTAAAGGACAATGCATTTGCAAATGTGTGACTCAGTGAATTATTATTTTTTTAACATTTCCCTACAATCAGACTGTGGAATGAGACCGTTGTGGAAACACTGTATTAAGCAGGAGAAGAAAACAATAAAAAACAATAGAAAATCCATTGTTACTGTGCTGTTTGTCAGTCAAATACAGATGTGAAATGAAAAGTATTGTGTCTCTTTTGGCCCTTTTATACCAACCAATATGATACACGTCCCTTCCTATGCAAAATGAAACTCTCTCTCTCTTTGCTGTCTGTATTTAATCAGTGCCTGTGTCTGTTTAAGACCTCAGCAGCCCCTGAGCCCTGGAGAGTTCAGAAGACAATTCATCTTCAACTCAAACAATGTTCCCTGCCTCTCTATTACTGCTGCTGCTGCTAGCAGCTGCATCCCGTGAGTGTCTGTGTCTCTGTAACTTTAACACATTGGTCAAACACGATTACTGTACATAGTGGCATTAACAAGAAGATCTAAACATTGTGATTATTATTTTGTCAGTGTGGTAATCAGTTTTTTCTCCTATTTACAGGTGTGGAGTGTAATATTGAACTCACCCAGCCAGGTGCTATGGTTATAAAGCCAGGACAGTCTCTGACTGTCTCCTGTAAAGTCTCTGGTTATTCCCTGACTGATGGCAGCTACTGTACAGGCTGGATTCGGCATCCTGCAGGGAAAGCACTGGAATGGATTGGACACATTTGCTATGATGAAAGCACATATTACAAAGACTCTCTTAAGAACAAGTTCAGCATCTCCAGAGACACCTCCAGCAGCACAGTGTCTTTACAAGGAAGCAGCCTGCAGACTGGAGACACAGCTGTGTATTACTGTGCCTGATACACACAGTGAAGAAGAATGCTACAGCTGTACAAAAACCCACCCCGTTGAACATCTAACACTTGCCTCTTATGAGAGTGTGAAGTTTTCATAATAACTGCATGAAGAGATTACAACATATACTATTTGGTTTGGTTACATGGTGTCACAACAAGAAATGACATACTGGATAACCCACAGCTTTGCTCTGCTTAGCAAAATTACCAGAAGGGTTCACATTTAGCAGCTAATCCCATGGCCTGGATCAGACAGGCACCTGGGAAAGGACTGGAATGGATTGCCTTCATTCATACAGCTAGTAGTCCAATTTATTACTCCCAGTCTGTTCAGGGAAGAGTCACCATATCCAGAGATGACACCAGCAGCAAGGTGTACCTACAGATGAACAGCCTGAGAGCTGAAGACACTGCTGTGTATTACTGTGCCAGAGAGTCACAGTGAGAGAAGTCAAGCCTGAACCCTGACAAAAACTCTCTACAGGAAATTCCTCCAGCTATAGTCTTTAAGGAATTAATTCTGTTTTTTACGGCCCATATTGTTTCAGTCGCATAGTGGATAAATAACTGAACAGTACTGAATGGACAAATGGCTTAATCTGTTATGATGCATATGCATACAGTAGACTATGCATCATTTTGATGCCATTTTGAAAGAAGAAACACAAATAAATAAACAAATCTTTAAAAAAATCATGATGTCAAAACAGCAATGCAGCAATGGAAAGTTGTATTATTATTATACATAATAATCAATTACAATAATAAATAATAGCAATTTGCTGAAAAAAGTAATCTCACTCAAAGTATTAAAGTTCAGATTCAGATCTCAATAAAATTGTGGAGTCTGTGTCTGAAACAATACATTTACATTTACTTTAAACACAAACCATCAAAGTGCCATCATATCCATTTCATTCTCTTATCATGGGAGCTGAATATACAGTCAAGGCTGCCACGTGTTAAAATACTTGTTTAGTATGCTGAATTTTATCAAATTTTCAAGACCCATTGGGCACCTTGCAGGGAAAGCTATGAAGTGGATTGCATTAATTTGCTGTTTGCATCAAGCAGGGGTGGCAATGCAGTGTAGAGGTTAAGTAAAAGGACTTGTAACCGAAAGGTTGCCAGCTTGATCCCCCACTGGGGCACTGCTGCTATTCCCTTGGGCAAGGTACTTAACCCACAATTGCCTCAATAAATATCCAGCTGTATAAATTGGTAACATTGACAAGAACTGTAACCTATGTAAGTCGCTCTGGGTAAGAGTATCTGCTAAATATTGGAATGTGGTGTCCTGTAGGCACTGGTGATAGAGATTTTCTCAAGAACAAATTTACTGACTCCAGATGGTGACTGAATAAACCTCCATACTTATATACACATACATCAATGGGGAGTTGAGAGGAAGCTTGTTATGCAAAACTGAAGAGTCACATCCTCTTTAAAACTGACTGTGATTTTTGTTCAGGCTCAGAACAGACCAGTGTATGTTGCTGCTGTCAGATATTCCACTGTAGCAGGAAAAGGATGAAGGTTTTTGTTATCATCACAGTTTTACTGTTTGCTTTTAAATGTAAGCCCAAATTTTCATTTGCTCTCATTTTAGCAGCACTAAAATACAGTCAATGAAGAACGTTACATTGATTATCTTTCCTTCTCTCCAGGCGTTCATTGTGATGTCACACTGAAGGAGTCTGATCCAGAGATGAAAAAGCCTGGAGACTCTGTGAGACTCTCATGTAAATTTACTGGTTTCTCACTCAGCAGCTACAGTGTGCACTGGGTTCGACAGGCTCCAAACAAGGGGCTGCAATGGGTTGGATACTACCGTGGATCTTTTGAGAGTGGCTTCAAAGTAACAGAAGACAGCTCCAACAGCATTGCTTACTTAGACATCACAAGCATCCAGCCCTCAGACACAGCTGTGTATTACTGTGCTAGAGAGCCACAGTGAGGGAGTTTAAAGGAAGGCTGTACAAAAACCTGTCACACATGGTTTACTGTGCATCTCCTTACAGTCCAGTTTTATCTTCTCAACAACAAAGCTAAATATTAAAGGTTTTGCGTGAGCAAAATATTTAACAACCAGCTGTAGTTCACATTACAAAATGTTCAAAACCAGAAATATGAAATTTCAGAAATCAACTACGCCATGGATATAGGGTTTTGAGTATTAAGAATACATAGTCTGTGCCCCCAATTCAGTAATATATTGCTCTGTTGTGTTCCCATTTGAAAAAAATTTAGCTTTAAAGGTATAGGGTGTATTTTCATAACTGATTATGGAAAATTGTATTTTCTTGTTTTTTTTTTTTGATTAAATCACTTCTTAGTTAGAACCTATTAATAGATGATTATACCATCCCAGTCTCTTCATCAGCAACCTGCATGTGAATAACTCTCTGTTGTTCTCTGTTGTAAGAATAAGAGAAAAAAGCTGCAGTCACAGAAAAACTACCTAAACCCCTGAAGCCTTTAGATTTAATCCATTCCAATTATGCAAACATGCCATTTGCAGACTATTCCAGTGACATCCACCAATCATTTCCTTTATGTTATGAAGATATGAAGATGACTTCACATGAGTGCAAATGACTCTTGCACTGCCATTTGCATTACATTACATTACATGCATTTAGCAGATGGTCTTAAGCAGAGCAGCTTCCAGCACAACAGAACATAAGTGTATCCACGTTGAAAATTACAAAAAACAATATCAGTGTTACTCCCATTCCATTGCAAGTGTAACCCGGCAGAAAGATATGCTGTCATTTTAAGCAATATTTTCATCCTGATCTCAGCAATGATTTTAGGAGTTTGGGGAAATAGTGGTCTTGATTTGGTGGTACTGAATCTTTCAACAATCACACAAATAATCAAATCTTCCCAAAACTGTTCTGTGTTGCATACAAAGTCTATTTAAAACATCCTCAGTGTACCTTGGTGGACATTTTCCATGCTAACAATCAAATGACTGTTGGCATTGACTCTTTGATTGATTGGATATTTTTTCACTGCACTGTCACAACTAACACTGAAGATGAGCATTTTGTCCTCTTGCAGTAATTAGGAAATAGCTGGTCAAATATGAATGATAAAACATTTCACTACATGGTACTGAAGCTAATTATGTATTTTTCAAGTGACACAAGTATTAATACCTGAAAAACTATTCATTTCACCCTTTTATATCTATATATGATATACCTCCCCTCTTATGCAAAACAAAACTCTCTCTCTTTTTGCCTTCTGTATTTAAACAGTGTCTGTGTCTCTTTATGACCTTAGCAGCCCTTGAGCCCTGGAGAGTTGAGAAGAGCAACTCACTCCAGTTCATCTTCAACACAAACAATGTTCCCTGCGTCTCTAATACTGCTGCTGCTAGCAGCTGCATCCTGTTAGTCTCTGTGCTTGTTATATGATCAGCTGCTTTTCAAATCAAAATTTAGCTTGCATAACGTGTGCATTTTATACCTACATTCCTCTCTTTCTCTCTCCTTAGGTGTTCAGTCTCAGGTTGTTCTCACTCAGTCTGAATCAGCTGTGGCTGCACCAGGAGGATCCCTCACATTAAAATGTGCCTGCAGTGGGTTCAGTGTTGGAAGTGCATACATGTACTGGATCCGCCAACCTCCTGGAAAGGCACTTGAATGGATTATTTACTTTTACTCTGACGGCTACAAGAGCACTGCACAGACTGGAGGGCAGATTCACAGCATCCAAAGACAGCTCCAGCCTCTATCTGCATATGACCCAGCTGAAAGCAGAGGACACAGCAGTGTACTACTGCGCAAGAGGCACTGTGATTTACATCATACAGATGCCTGTACAAAAACCAAACACCTGACTGTAGCGGGAGAAACACACATGCCCTCAGTGACACAGACAAATGACGGGAAAGAATAGAAAACAAGAAAGACAAAGAGAACAGAGAACACAAATAACACTAACGGCTGGATTTACTTTTGGGTTGGATAAAAAAGGTATTGTCGGCTACATGCTAAATTAAGGTAGTGTTTCACAAAGTTTTGCCATGCTGTACCTTTTTTGAAAATTGATTTTGTATCTTCAACTAGTTGAAAAATAAGATTTCTACTGAAATTAGTTTTATTGCAATTCTCCTGAGAGTTTACTCAACAAACATGTTCCAAGAAGGAAACTGTAGAAATTACATACACTTACCTCTTGTGCTGGTATGAAGTTTTCATAATGGCATGAAGAGATTAAAACATGTACTATTTTGTTTGGTTACATGGTGTCATAATAAGAAATGACATACTGTATAACCCACAAGTTTGCTGTATTTTGCAGAATTACTTATAACACAACAACAATCAGGACAAAAGTAACTTTTCGCACATGAACAACAGTGGTTCTTGTAAAATTATTAGCTAAATGTATTCAAATATTTTATGCTTAAAAGAATTCACAATGGCACCTACAGATTGATCTCAGCAGTGTTCTTTTCTTCAGGCAGATGTTGCTGCCTGGTGAACAGTCAACACTTCTTTGATCAATCAATAATCATTACAGTATGTGCAATATGAATTTGTTCATGATTACAAAATTTCAATAATGAGCAATAAAACTTCACCATTTCAAAGAGAAAATACCGTTCACTTATAGAATTTAATGAACCATTTGACATTTAAAACTTGGTCAGTGTACCACCCACCTGACAGCAGATCTGAAAAGGATGTTTTAAAAGTCAATTATTACAAATACAACTGAAGTGCGGAAACATTCATGGACAAAGAAAACGAGGACCAAATTTATCAAATGAGATTCAAGCAACATTGGTTGACCATGTTGTAAACCATGGGTTGACATTGAGAGAGGCTGGACAGAGTTCAGCCCAACCTCAGCAGATATACTGTTGCAACAGTAATTCGGACATTTCGACAAGAGCACAGGTGAAAAACAACTTTTCTCTACTGTCTACAGTAAAATCAGTACAATGTAGCCTACTACATGCACTACATCAGTACTTATTGATACCCATTCACTATGTTCCATGTTTGAAACAATGCCTTGTAGGCTGACCTGTGACATTTTACATTTGATTTTGTATTTTGATTGGTCTACATAGGATTGAGGGTCGAGAACATCAAGGAGGAAGGGGCCCCATATTCTCAGAGGAGCAAGAGAGAGCTATCGTAAACATGGTTTTAGCCAATAGTGCGATATGTCTCAGAGAAATTCAAACACACATCCTCAATGACCACACAGTTTTCAATTATGTCCATCAGGACTCTCTATCAGCACTGGGGCGAATCCTTAAGAAACATCACATACAGATGAAACAACTCTACTGAGTGCCATTTGAAAGAAATTCTGAGAGAGTAAAAGACCTGCGGCATGAATATGTGGAGGTAATTAATGTACACTTCAGTATTGTGCACTGCACACAGAACGTTTTTACACGTAAATTTATAGTAGGCCTATATTGAACTACACAATGTTGTCTTTTTTTCACAGAGTTTTGCAAATGGATGCTGATGCAATCCTGCATGAATTTATCTTCATAGATGAGGCTGGGTTTAACCTGACAAAAGTGAGAAGAAGAGGGAGAAACATCATTGGCCACAGAGCTGTTTTGAATGTCCCGGGCCAACGTGGTGGTAACATCACAATGTGCGCTGCAATCACGCAGAATGGGGTCCTCCACCGCCATGCCAACTTAGGTCTTTACAACACGGCCCACATACTCACATTTTTAGACAGACTACACAACATCATCACAGTAGAAGGCCAAATGGATGCAGAGCAGATAAGATACATTGTCATCTGGGACAATGTATCTTTCCACCGATCTGCTCTGGTCCAAAACTGGTTTCATCAGCATCCACAATTTTCATTCCAATACCTCCCACCATACTCTCCCTTCCTTAGCCCCATGGTGGTAGAATGTTCACGATCTCCAGCCCTATGTCTGGATACCCCTCATTCAAGCCATGGAGGAGGCCTGCGACTAAATTGATGCAGGGTCTGTGTAAGGATGGATTTGCCATTCAAGAAGATTCTTCCTTCGCTGTCTTGCCTGTGATGTGGACAAAGTGCTATGGTCAGATCCAGCTAGGCGAAGGGATGATGCTTAGGGTTTTTTTTTTAATTCATGCTTTCTTTTTTTTCTCCACAAATGTTTTTGCTGTGTTTATGTACTATATTCTATTTAGATGTTCTGTTTTGATTTTCAGTGCAAAATGCAACCTTTGGATGGATGTATTGACTGATTTTGCAATGTCAATTTTGCAATTTGAAAAAATCAAACCCAGACCATATCATTAGAAAAGCAGAAATGTTAAAAGTGTTTTAGATTGAGCACAGCATTGTGTAACTGGTTTACAGTTTTTTTAAACTGGTTACACACAACATCTTTACATGTCACATGATTTCTGAAACCTGTCACTCAAAGAGCAAAACCACACACCAAGTCTGCAAAACTATAAGCTAATTCTCAGCCTTTCACTCTACCTAAGACACAAAAACCGAACAGGAGGTAACTTGCTTGCCTTTTCCAAACACAACCAATCAAAGTGCTACACTTATTCACCAGTGTCTTGAACCCACTCCTCACATGTGCAAACACTAATTGCATAACTGATCACTAACCAATCTGGCTACAGAGCCAGAGTATTGGACTGTACCATATCTACTGATCTGTATATTCTTTTGTCTGTTACAGAGAATATTGGAGATGGATGCTCATGCCATTCTCCATGAATATATTTAGGTGGATGAGGCTGGCTTCAGCCTCACCAAAACCAGGCGCAGGCGGAGAAATGTAATAGGACAGAGGGCCGTTATCAATGTCACTGGACAGTATGGGGGAAATGTGACCATGTGTGCTGCCATCACGCAGAACAGTGTCCTCCACCACCATGCCATGCTTGGTCCTCACAACACTGCCCATATGCTCACTTTTCTGGAAGCAATTCACAATATGCTTGTTCCAGATCAAAGTCGGGATCCAGGACAGCCCAGATTTGTGGTAATATGGGACAATGAAAGTTTTCATTGGGCTGTTCTGGTCCAAAACTGGTTTGCCACCCATCCACAGTTCACAGTTGTGTACCTCCCCCCATATTCACCTTTTCTAAACCCTATTGAGGAATTTTTCTCTACATGGCGCTGGAAAGTGAATGATCGTTAGCCCTATGCCTGCATGCCGCTTCTCCAGGCATTGGAGGAGGCATATGGGGACATAGACGCTGCCTCTGTCCAAGGTTGGATACACCACTGTAGGAGATTCTTCCCTCTCTGTTTGGAGGTGGGAATGCAGCTTAGCACTGGTGGTTTGCCACCCCCCCCCCCAATTAATTTTTTCTTTCCTCTAAAAAATCTACTTTTGGTTTACATATGTTTATGGTTTCTGTACAAATTCCCATATGGTATATGGTTTTGTTTTCTTGTATGCCATACAACACTGTACTACAGTAACTACAGTAATGTTTTGAAAAAATAAATATTTTCTGTTTCAACATTGCATTGGTGTTTACTGTGTACATTTCAACTCCTCTCACCAGATTACTTTTACTCTAGAACATTGTATGGAAATGTAAATATAAGCCTATGAAAGACAGAAGAGCTTTAGATTTAGACAGTGTGAACATGGTATATCCAAAAATTTACTATTGTGAAAAAAGTGTTTGCCATTTGATGCAAATACTTGATTTTGAGATGTGTTTTTGGTATTTTGAATGCAGTGTTTCATTTTGCAGGAGATATGAGGCATTTTGCATTTTGTGTGTGCAATTTATGGATTTGTGTGTAGAGTTTTGAAAAAATGAGACCTGGTTTCAGAAAACGTGTGAAAGCAGTTGTAAAAAACTGTAATACCAGACCTATTTTTGCAGGCATTTCTCCTGACTTTCAGAGAATAAGTATTTAGTACATGCAAGTGACTTGCTGTTTTTTATGCTGAGATCATTCATGAAATTATATTGATGTAACAATCAGCCATTGAAATTGGATATATGGCAGAATAGATATATGGATAATACATATAGCTCGAATTTCATCTGAACAAGTCCACAGCTGTGACACATTATTTAAACAGCATGTAAATCTGCCCACCCAGTGAGGAGGAGTTCATGCAAACTCTGAGCTCTTCCCTCTTCATTTATCTCTCTGCACTGAGAGAAAAGGAGCTGTTGTGGAAGAGTGACTGTTGGACTGTTATTATAGACTGCTATCAAAAACTTTAACTATGAATATTATCACCATTCTGCTTCTGATATCAATATGCTTAAGAAGTAGGTATTAAACAACCATCCATTTTTTATGTGATTAACTTCATATATACAGTAAGTCAGATTGTTTCTATTCACTTCGATATGAAAGTGTCCTTTGTTTTTACAGGAGTCAGATGCTGACTGAGTCTGACCAGCAGTTAAAAAACCTGGAGAATCCCACAAACTGACCTGTACAGCCTCTGGGTTCACACTCAGCAGCTATCAGATGAACTGGATCAGACAGGCTCCTGGGAAGGGACT
Source organism: Megalops atlanticus (assembly GCA_019176425.1). Lineage (NCBI taxonomy): Eukaryota > Metazoa > Chordata > Actinopteri > Elopiformes > Megalopidae > Megalops > Megalops atlanticus. Next base: position 13,427,192 of record CM032875.1, on the reverse strand, counting down.
GGAGTGGATTGCTTATATTAGCAGAGTGGGGGCAGCACATCCTACTCCCAGTCAGTCAAGGGAAGATCCACCATCTCCAGAGACAACAGCAAGAGCCAGCTGTATTTACAGATGAACAGTCTGAGAGCTGAAGACACTGCTGTGTATTACTGTGCCAGAGACTCACAGTGAGACAGAGTGAGGGGAAAGCCATACAAAAACCTCTTCCCCTTTATCACACACAGCGACTCTACACAGCCCTGACATAATAGATGAATAAATGCATGAGTAAATGAATAAATACTTTCTCATCCCAATTAGGGAAATTATCAGATACATAATACATATGGTTCAATCATTACAGTAGAATATCATAAAAATACTGTAAAATAGCAACACAGTGTTAATTGTCCTTTTGGGCATGCCAGCTGGCCTAAGGCTTTAACAATTGTCCATGTGTTATTTTCACAAATTTCAACTCCAGGAGTTGTGTACTTTCATGATTATATATGACAGCACTCAAGTATTCAGCAGTCCTTGTTTAAATAAATGGATTCAACCTGATTTATTTCACATTTGGGTACAAATAAAAGTGCACAAAATTTGTCGTGCAGACAGAGTCTATTCAATGAAACTGTGTGTTGAGCTTTTTGAAGGACTTTACTTTTCAGATGTAACGTGCAGAAACTGAAAAAAAGCCTTTCCTTTCTAACATGACATCAAAGGAATGTTTCTGTCTTCATGCTTCATCAGAAGTTTACGGTGCATATAGTACAACACCATCATATGTCTGTTTTTCGAGTGTCCGAAAACGTTCCTAAAATTTCAGAACCATTTTGTCTGTATCCTTGCTTTCAAATCAATGTCAAATGATTTTAATAAATTTAAACCAGGGCAAGATAAAGGGAGGTGTTTTATATTTACATATTTTATCTCTAAACATTTTAAAAGATATACAAACATATTATATAACCACTGAGAGAGAACTTTATAAATATCGTAATTCAACATTACCAATATTAATATTAAAGTCCACATGTAAGACCTATTCATCCACATTAAAATAGATTAAATAAATAAAGCTCATTAGCCTTGAAATGGTTAACACAACAATTTATTCAAGCAAAATTGATTTGCAGTTGAATGAGCTACACCACTTCTAAACTTTTACACCTCTTAAAATGACTTAAATTGATTCTTGTTCTGATGAAAGCAAACTGTTTTATACAGCAAAACACTACACAAAATAACCCATTCCCTATGTCTTTTTCCTGTGTCAGTAGAATGTCAGTATCAAACAGGTAGATAAATTTGGATGCTGACATTCAAAATGTAAAATTACAGTTATGATTTGTTCTTCTGCAGTAGAAAAGACATTGTTGCTGTTCTTCAATCACACCTCTAGTGTTAAAAAAATATTGCTTCCGTTTTGGCACTATCATATAAAACAGCATACATTCAACACCTCCCCTCTTATGCAAAATTACCCCCTCTTTCTTTGCTCTGCCTCTATTTAAAGAGTGTCTATGTCTCTTTAAGACCTCAGTAGCCCCTGAGCCCTGGAGAGTTGAGAAGAGCAGCTCACTCCAGTTCATCTTCAATACAAACCATGTTTCCTGCATCCCTGCTGCTGCTTCTTGCAGCTGCATCCTGTGAGTGTGTCTCTGCAACATTACTACACAATAATGACAGTAGTATGCTGTTCAACAGTGCACTAAATATAAGATATCAAAATGAAGTGGATGTTATTTAATGAATGAATTTAATAAATTTATCTCCTTTTTACAGATGTGCAGGGTAATGTCCAACTCACCCAGCCAGGTTTCTTGGAGGTAAAACCAGGTCAGTTTCTGTCCATCTCCTGTAAGGTCTCTGGGTATTCTGTGAACACTGGTTTCTACTGTACAAACTGGATTCAACATCCTACTGGAAAAGCTATGGAGTGGATTGGATACATTTGCCCCGATGGAAGCGCTGGCACCACAGATGTACTGAAGAGCAAGTTCAGCATCTCCAGAGACACCTCCAGTAACACAGTGTCATTGCAAGGCAGCAGCCTGCAGACTGAGGACACAGCTGTTTATTACTGTGCCCGAGACACACAGCGTGTGAAAATAATTTGAAAGCAATACAAAAAGTGCTTCACACTTCATTAATCACAGTCAAAATGCTGGTCTTGGATCATTATACTATTAAACATTGTGAAAGGAGATATTGAAATGATGTTGATATCAGAGTGGTGGAATGTCTTTGAGTTGAGTTATTTCATTTTATTTAACTAGTCTTGAAGAAGTTGACTAAAGCAGCAATCTACAGTGTAGCTTAATTACCTGGCTGTGCATAGGCTAAGAAAAAAAATATGGACAGAGAGTAACTCCTCACACCCTGTGTCTGTCTTGCTTCTGTATGAGCACCAACTACTACAGAATCCCTAGAACAAAAAGCTAGTACCCATAGCCTTACCTCCTGAATATGAATACAGTCTAAGGGCATAACTACTTTTATGACACAAAATACAAATCCACAAATCTGAAATCTCATGTGGTCAGCAACAAAACTAAACATGACCAAATCAATTAAATTTGGGAAGATAAAAATGTTAGAAAACTGAAGATCAGAGTACTTTTACGGTAAATAATAATTTACACACTGTGGCTGTTTGTGTATGTGTGTGTGTGTGTGTGTGTGTGTGTGTGTTTGTGCTTAGGTCATTTTCTTTGTTTTATCAGAACCCTTGATAATAAAATCAATGCCCAACCTCCAAGTTTTGAAATCATTGCTAAATGAAAGATTGGGTTCAACACACTATGAACAGTATAGTACTTCGACAGTATTTTGCATCATATGTGAAGGTTACACCACATGTTCTTTGTATGTGTGACCTCTTACACCGTGGTTCACATGAACAGACATAAAATTATATCTAGATTCACTGTGAATAGAAATGTAATAATGAACCACTAAAGATGGGTATATGGTTGTATGGGTTAATAACATTTAATTATTCTATTTAATTATTATGTCTCATCTAAACCACTCCATGGCTTTGACTCCAGCTGTGACTATTTAAACAGTGTGTTAATCTGCCCACCCAGTGAGGAGGAGTTCATGCAAACTCTGAGCTCTTCCTTCTACATTTACCTCTCTGCACTGAGGGAGATGGAACTGTTGTTGGAGACTGACTGTAGGACTCATATCATAAACAGCACTCAAAGACTTGGACCATGAGTTGAACCAGACTACTACTGATAACAGTTTGCTTACCAAGTATGTTTTAAGTAATTGTTCATTTTATGTGATTAACTTTTTACAATAACATTTTTTTTCATTCATTTTGTGCTGAACGTGTCCATTCTTTTCACAGGCATTAAAAGACACTGACAGAGTCTGAACCAACAGTTAAAAAGCCTGACCTGCACGTAACCATGTTCCCTGCTTCTCTATTACTGCTGCTGCTGGCAGCTGCATCCTGTTAGTCTCTGAGTTCTGAGCAATCAGTTCATTTAGAATGAATTTAATTTATTAATTAATATTTTAATTAATTTAAAATCACATTCAAAATTGCATAATGTCTTCATGTTCTTCATGAACTCTTTAATCTCATGTGCTTACATGAAGTTTCCATTATACTTTCTCAAACAGGTAAAAACATACCCTTTGGCCTTGGCACAATGTGTTGCAATGTGAAATTAGTTTACAATATTAATATTTAGCAGACATTCATATACAGAGTAACTTTAAGAGGTTACAGTTTTTTGCATATTATCCATTGATACAGGTGTATGTTCACTGAGGCAATTTTGGGTTAATAACCTTGCCCAAGGGTACAATGGCAGTACCGCAGAAGAGAATGGAACCAGCAACATTTTGGTTACAAGCTCAACTCAGTACTTCTACACCACACTGCCAAACGTATGCACACATGAACAAAACTAACTGTCAGATCCACTAATTGATCTCTATAGGAGATATCTCGATAACTAGACATTATGCTCTTTACCATATAACATATGAGTCTTTTATTTAGAGGTTTACAGAAATAGGTGACAAAGTTTTCATCTTCCTATGAGTATCTTACATTCTTGACAGGGAGAAACCCATTGTAATGCCCATTATCAGTGAGTGACTGAGGATTGAACTGTCCCACAAAAAATCAGACTTTATTCCTGGGATGGTGTTGTGTCCCAGGGACCCTCTGTGACAGATACACTCATACACTCATCACAACCAGTTTACCTCCAGCTTTGAGTCTCCTCACAGGCTGTTTTAACTCTGATCGAAGGGATCAACTATTTTTGTATTACTTTGTTGCAGTGCAGTAGTTCGAATGTTTTTGTTAGTCAGAGTATATGAGAAAATGCATAATGAAAGCATATGTTTAAATGCTCCATTGACAGACAATTCTGTGACATTATTTTCTGACTGATTATTTTCTGACTTCTAACTGATTTATACTGCAATTACTATTGCTTTTTTAATGATGTATAAGCAAAGCACACAACAGAATGTAGTAAAAACAAAGTATTTAAATGTCCTGTTGGTGCAGTTCTTATGCCACTGTAATACATGCATTGTGTAAGTAACTCAAGATAAATTACTATAATGAAACCTAAGAAATGCCCAGCCACCTATCATTCCATGTAATTATCCATACATTATGAGGTAAGATCAGGATTTACATGGTACTGCATTTACATATAAAGTAGAAATATTGTTTGATAAATGTATTCACTAATGGAAACAAAAAGCTATATAACCCTGGGATGAATTTATTCAAATGAAAATTCATAACCCCATAAGCACTCTGACAAATGTAAAACAATGGTCTGTTGAGTGGAGTTATTTGTAGTTATTAATTTCCTCCATGTGGGGGCAGCAATGCTCTTCGGACTGAATTTACTACACTCTTCTCAGTCCTTTGTGCCCCCAGATATTTAAACAAATTCAGCACCCTATACGTCCTATAAAAGGCACTGAGCATTCTTCTCCTACCACAGGAGTATCACCTGTATCACAGAAAGGACTCTGAGTGGGACAATGGGAGTTACTGCAGTATTGAGCATTCTAATGGGAACATTTTTATGTGAGTGTGCATGTTTTATTCAGGTTATTGTTACAGTCATGCATTTTGAAATGTTGTTTTACCTCCTTTCTAACTGGTAAAGGCAATCTGCTTGTTTATTTTCCTTTTTACATATCTCAAGTATGATTATCTAAATAAATCTATGAACTGGTATTGTCACAACTATACTTATTTCATCCACAGTTGTTCATTGTGTTGAACTCACTCAGCCAGACTCTATGGTTGTAAAGCCAGGACAGTCTCTGACCACCTCATGTAAAGTCTCTGGGTACTCGCTCACTGATAGGAGCTACTGTACACACTGGATACGACAGCCTGCAGGAAAAGCACTGGAGTGGGTTGGGTGTGTCTGTGGCAGTGGAAACCTTTATTACAAAGACTCTCTTAAGAACAAGTTCAGCATCTCCAGAGACACCTCCAGCAGCACAGTGTCTTTACAAGGACGCAGCCTGCAGACTGAAGACACAGCTGTGTATTACTGTGCCCGAGAGTCACAGTGGTGTGAACCAACAGCAGACCTGTACAAAAACTCCCAAACACAGACCCACACATCCACACTCATACATCCCCATTCCTGCACTCCCACACATACTTATAACCATTGAACCCTGAGCCAGCCCCCAAAAAAAAAAAAAAAAAAAAAATCTACACACGCATACAAAATGTACATTTATATTACAATGTTCTGATTTACCTTTTGTGACAAGTGACTCTAGCAGCACTATTTTCAAAATGTGTTATCCTTCACTGATACTTTTAATGTCCATTTTTTATGGCCACCTTCATGGCCCATGACTGACAGGAAAATCTACCAATTTCTAATTATATAATGACTCAAATTTCTGATGAAAATAAAATAAAAAAAAAACTCTCAAGTATGATTACCTAATTTTAATTAAAAATAAAAAAAAACTCTTAAATGCTTTTAATGCAAAGGAAGTTATTTGAAAAGGGAATGTACATTCATTAATGCAACTCAATGCTGCATCCATTGATTCATGATTTTATTGTAAGTGGTTCAAATTAATGGCAGATTCACAAATCTGTTCTTTGAGTAGCTCTACTGGTTACTGTAGTTGATATTCCTGAGAGAGGAGTATGGAGGGCCTTTGTCTTTATTCAGCTGGAAATACAATTCATTGCAAAGAAAAACTGAACACCAGTGGGTCTGGGTTTTAAACACAAAATTAAACCATTTCGAATGGCATCAGGGCACTTCAGGTAAAAAAATGAAGCAAACAATTAGTGATGTACATAACTTCATCAGTGGTAAAATGTGACTGAAGAAGTTTTACTGTTTGTTTTGAAATGTAAGGAGTGATTTTACTGAAGAACGTTTGCTAGATTGATTATCTATCCTTCTCTTCAGGTGTTCATTGTGATGTCACACTGATGGAGTCTGTTCCAGAGATGAAAAAGCCTGGAGACTCTGTGAGGCTGTCTAACATTACTGGGTTTTCACTCCCAGAAGCTACAACATTCACTGAGAGATTTAAATGCATACATGCTTTAATGTGCCTTTCCTTACAATCCAGTTGTTTCGTAACAACAAATCTAAAAATTGAAGGTTTTGCGGAAGTCAAAGACTTAACAAGAAACCAGAAATATGAAACTCAAATTGTTATTTTTTTCCACATATGTGCTGTGATGATGTAAGGTTGGATCAGTCAGTCTCACAGGTGAAAAGACCTGGAGGAACACTCAAGTTCTCCTGTACTGCCTCTGGGTTTTCTTGAGCTCAAAATGCATGGCCTGGATTTGCCAGAGACCTGCAAGAGTACTAGAGTGGATTGGCAGCACAAACTTAAATTATGCAGCTTCATTCCAAAGGAGATTTACTTTTTTTGAAGGTATTTCCCTTGAGACCACCTATTTAGAAGTGGACCAGGTGAAGACTGAGGATGCAACTGTGTATTAATGTGCCCAACAGCTACAGTGTTTGAGAAAGCTGAAACCAAGACAAAAACTAAAGTGATGACGCATGTCTGTACCATTCACATCTTTACTGACCCCGTGTCACCACCACTAACGGTAGTTTGGCAACACGAGTAAGTTTGTATTAACATATCCCAGCTACTGCTGGAAGAGATGGTGCCATGGCAGACGCATTAGTTAAGGCCTAAAATGTTTCATTTTGTCTAAAGGACCTTATCAGTGTGTCCCTTTAAATGTATGTCATCTTTGTATGTAAACAGGGTGGGTTTGTTTGGTTAAAAAAAGAACAAAACAAGTCTGTGACTTTTTTCTTTAGGGGGGTGGAGATGTATTGGGATGGGGTCACAACACATCACAGACATGCGCACACTATTTGTTTTTTTTTTTTTCTTTCAGATACTCCTCTATATTACCTGCATATTTTTACAGTTCTGTATCACACAGTTATAAGAGATCTCCAGTGACCCTCACTGTACTCTTCCCTAAAGGAGGAGCCAATGCAAACCTCCCAGAGCCTTTAATGGAGCCAGTGTCAGTGTGAGAAGCAGAGCAGCAGTCAGTGGGACTCAGTCTGTGCTTTAACTCAGAGCTCCTCCCTAGCCCTGGGTTCACATTCAGGAGCTCCTGGAAGGGCTACATCAGACAGGCTCCTGGGAAAGGACTGCAGCAGATTTCATTAATTGAATATGACAGTATTCCCAATTCCCAGTATTCCCAGTATATTCAGGGAGGAGTCACAAACACCAGACACTGTTTCAGTTAAGTGTAGTCAAGGCCAAATCAACCATAAGCCCTGACAACAACTCTCTACAAGAAATCCTTCACACCACAGTTATTAAGAAATTGATAGATGTATTTTAATGTAAGCTTGCAATACAAATATTGTATAACATTTTATGAGTATTATAATATTTATCATGAAATATCACAGATTTTTGAACAAGATGAAAACAATTATCTCATTTAAATAAACATAGCAATTAAACAGCACGATAGAAACATCCTATACCACTGGAAAATATATAAAACTGTGCCCCATGTCTTAATTGACTGTACTGTTGTGCTGTTATGGTTTGATTCCAGGATTTTTAAGAGTAACCATAGTATGTAAAGCTCATTCATGGCATAGCTGTATTGTGGAAAACTAAATTAGGTGAACTTGTATATTATAATACTCAATACAGTAAAACACCTGCATGGTTTATATCCGATAGCACTAAGCCTTCAGCAGCGTGTTGGAAAGTCTAGCATTTTGTTATGGGGGGTTGCACTAATGCATTATTAGTGTACTATAAAGACTATTCAACAGCAACTGTTAACCTTTGCTCTTCTGTTTGTTTCTGAACTGTTATAACTGTCATCTCCAGTGACCCTCACTGTGCCCTCCCCTAGAGGAGGATCTAATGCAAAGCTCCCAGAGCTTTTAATGGAGCCAGTATCAGTTTGAGAACCAGAGCGGCAGTCAGTGGGACTCACTTTGTGCTTCAACTCAGTGCTCCTCCTTTTCTCCTGCAGTCATGAAGCTCCTACCAGTCCTGCTGATGCTCTCAGCACTCACTCTGTCAGGTTTCTGTCTCTCTATTCAGCCTTTCTTTCTAGCTATACTATCTAAAAATGGACTTTTATTTACAGGTGTTCAGGGCGACATTGTTCTGAGTGAGTCTGAACCAGTGGTAAAGAGACCGGGAGAATCTCACACACTGACCTGTACAGCCTCTGGGTTCACATTCCGCAGCTACTATATGGGTTGGGTCCGACAGGCTCCTGGGAAGGCACTGGAGTGGTTAGGACAAAAGTGGAGCAGTTATGTGTACTACTCTCAGTCTATAAAGGGACGATTCACCATCACTACAGACAACAGCAGGAGCCAGCTGTATTTTTGACAGTAAGACACTGCTGTGTATTACTGTGCCAGAGGCTCACAGTGAGAGAGAGTGAGGGGAGAACCATACAAAAACCTCTTCCCCTTTATCATACACAGCTACTGTACACAGCCCTGACATAATGGTTGAGTTAATGAATGAGAGAAGTCAAGTCTGAGCCCATACAAAAACTCTCCACAGGACATTCTTCCTACATCAGTCTTTTGGGAATTATCTTTAATGGCCCTTTCAGTTACACCCTGACAGCAGATAAACAACTGAACAGTGAATATAGCATAACATTGTTTGTCTTTGCTGTATTACAGGAACCAGAATTTATGTATGTTCATGTTGAAACCATAGCTGTATTTTAATGTAAGCTTGCAATAAAAATATTGTATAAAATATTTATATGTATTATAATATTTATCATGAAATATCACTCAGATTGTTGAACAACATGAAAACAATTGTCTCATTTAAATAAATATAGCAATTAAACAACATGACACAAACTTCTTATATTACTGAAAAATATTACTGTATTACTGTGCCAGACACTCACAGTGAGAGAAATGAAGCCTGAGCCCGTACAAAAACTCTCCACAGGACATTTTACCCACATCAGTCTTTAGGGAATTAACTATATTTAATGGCCCTTTCATTTACAGCTTAACAGTGTATAAACAACTATACACTGAACATTGTAGTACATTGTTTTTCTTTGCTCTATTACAGAAAAGAGAGTTTGAGCATCACTTCCTCTGTCTAATTCAAACACTCACAAATTGGTGGTTGTGTAAAATAGGACATTTGGACAGTTAAATTAATACAGTTAAAACACATCTAAATAATTAAAAGCTAAAAAAAAACAAAGAGAACAGTAAGGAAATAAAGTGTGAAAAGGCTATTTAGGAGTCATTAAGAAGACTGTAGGAACATCATATGTATGTATCTAGCATGATACGTATTTCATTATTCAACAGCTGAACTGTTTCTGTCCAGCTGAGCTGAGTCAGCACTTCAGTTCTGTGGGTCATTTAACCGAAGATAGAAATTAAAACTGCAGTCATAACCATTTCAACAGTGCTAGCTTCATGAGTACCAGTTACTTCAGCCCTCAGTCTCATCCTCATGTGACTGCTGTCTTGATGGAGAAAAAACTAAACTGAACAAACCATTGCTGTGGCTCTGTTGGCTGTGGAGCTCAAAAGACAGCAGGCGATTCGAGATCTTTAAAGTCTGTGAGTGCACCCTAGTTCCTCTGGATTGGGAGGTCTGCCTCATGCCACTAGCTTTTTTGTTTGCATTTTTGCACACATTCACACAGGACACAATCACATTTGGCTAGTTTGTTTTCCAGCAAAGGGTAGTTAGCGGTAACAAGATCCTATGTTTTTTAAGATACTCTTCTATAATACTTGCATATTTTTTACAGTTCTCTACCACACATTTATAAGAGATCTCCAGTGACCCTCACTGTACTTATACTGTGCTTCTCCAGTGACTCACTGTCCCCTCCCATAGAGGAGGAGCTAATGCAAACCTCCCAGAGCTTTTAATGGAGCCAGTGTCAGTGTGGTAACTAGAGCAGCAGTCAGTGGGACTCAGTCTGTAGTTTAACTTGATGCTCCTCCTTCCCTCCTACAGTCATGAAGCTCCTACCAGGCTCTCTTTTTTTTTCTTTTTTTCCTGGCTTTTATTATTTTAAAATGTAAAAACTGGCTTTTCTTTTAATTACAGGTGTTCAGAGTGAGATTGTACTGACTGAGTCTTCAGGTGGTAAAGAGGCCAGGAGACTCACACACACTGGCCTGTACAGCCTCTGCATTCATATTCAGCAGCTACTGGATGGGCTGAATCCGACAATCTCGTGAGAAGGGACTTGAGTGGTTGGGACATCAGTACAACAGTGCTTTCAGTCTATTAAAGGATGTTACTTTATAAGTAAATGTGCCACAAGATGGCTGACAGAAAATTTAAAATTTATTTCATTTATTTTTTAATACACAGATGTTCACTGTGTTGAACTCAACCAGCCAGGTTCGATGGTTATAAAACCAGGACAGTCTTTGAACATCTCCTGTAAAGTCTCATATTCACTAACCAGCTATGGTACAGGCTGGATACGACAGCCTGCAGGGAAAGCACTGGAGTGGATTGGAGCAATATGGAGTGGTGGAAGCACTGATTACAAAGATTCCCTTAAGAACAAGTTCAGCATCTCCAGAGACACCTCCAGCAACACAGTGACATTAAAAGGGAGCAGCCTGCAGACTGGAGACACAGCTGTGTATTACTGTGCCCGAGAGACACCGTGCAGTGAAGCTATTGAAGGCCTGTACAAATACCCACCCTGAGTACAGCAGTACAAACAGACAATAGTGAAAATTAGATTGCATTGTTAAATTGTATTTGAGAGAACAACAACAACAACCACAAAAAAATAAAATAATAATAATAACAACTGTTCCATGACTTCTGTCATGATGAGAGAAGTCAAGCCTAAGCCCTGACAATGACACTCAACAGCACAGTCTACCAACACTAATCTTTTGGGAATTACCTCTGTTTGTGGCCCATTCAGTTTCAGCTCTATAATGGATATATGACTGAATAGATCTAAGGGGACAGATTCATGAAAAGTTAAAGTGAAGGTTAACAGCAAAATAGGTAATAATAAGGTCAAATAGCATTTTAACATGTGTGCTGGAAAATATTAAGACAATGAATGAACGTGTCACTTATATAACATGCTTGTGGTTGAACATGCAATGTGACCATTTCAGTTGCCATGTTGAAAAAACAGTCACTGAAGTGCATCTGTACAGTACACTCTCTCTGTGCATGCTCCTGTGTCACCACTACGAGAACTTAATAAATTTCATACCTCAACATTATCAACATCAAGATAAAAAATCACTTGGAAGATTTTATCTACATCAAAAAAGATCCCAAGGTGGTTCAACAGCAAATCTATATATTAAAAAATCCATGACTACACTGCACTATTTTCTGTGAATATGTGTCTCCACAAGGCAAGGCTCAGGACATTAACACCACACACTGAACACAAACCCTTTCACAAACTGGAGCTGATGTAAAAATAACAAAACCAGTAGGGTAAATTTCAAAGCCATTTTCAGTCAATATAGGAATAAACTCGACACTCTGGGTATTCCCTGAGCAGTTATACCACATCCTGGATCCGGCAGCCTGCAGGAAAAGCCCTTGAGTGGGTTGAATTTATTAACAGCAGGGGCACCAGTTACAAAGATTCTTTAAAGAACAAGTTCAGCATCTCCAGAGACACCTCTAGCAGCACAGTGTCTTTACAAGGACACAGCCTGCAGACTGAAGACACAGCTGTGTATTACTGTGCCAGATACACACAGTGAGTGAAAGTCATTTGAAAGCAATGCAAAAACTTCACGCTTTATTAATCACAGTCAAAATACTCAGCTTGGAGACATTCTGCTGTATACTGACACATTGTAAGAGGTGATATCGAAGTGATATTGATAACACAGTGGAGATATGGTCACAGAGACTCTTCAATTCCATTCTCTGTCTAGCTTCTTTATGAGCACCATACATAATCCCGAGAACAAAGAGCCAGTGTCCACAGCCTTACAACCTGGATATGAATATATACTCTATGAATGTGAGTGCTTTTCCACCTACCTCCTTATTTCACTAGATTAGCCTTGTGAGGATATCAATAATAAACTCACTGCACTGTGCACCTCCTGCATATAAACATACACAATGAATGTGAAATCAGCTTTATCACACATGCAAAAATACACACAGAAATGACATCATAAACTACATCTGCAATGAAGAGAAGAAATCCTTCCAGAAAAAAATCTACCTAATACTTAAATGAGCTCATATTAAGAAAGCAACATTGGGAACTGTCTACTTTTATTGCCATGCTTCACTGTATGACTTTTACCAAGAGGCAGGCAATGCAAATTGTTGCACATTGTCACGGGGGGGCTCAGGCAGGGACTCAGGCGCAGACAGCGGAGAATGGCAAATGATGATTTAATGCCGCAAAGAGGGGAAATCCAGAAGACAGAGTCGAAAAACAGGCAATGTCAAAAACCAGGTAGACACGGCAAAGGTACAAAGACAAAATCCAAAAACGAGGTCGAGAAAAACAGGCAAGATCAAAAACCAGGTAGACACGGCAAAGGTACAAAGACAAAATCCAAAAACAAGGTCGAGAAAAACAGGCAAGATCAAAACGGGCAGGCAGAATACAAGCAAGACTGAGAAAAGCGCTGGTAGCGAAACAGATAAACTGAGGCAGACTGGCAACGAGACAAGAAACAAGCAGGGAATAAATAGGGCGAGGCTGATGAGGAGATGGAGGTGAGCAGGCAGGCAGGTGGGGACGGCCAGGTAACAAGGTGGGCGGAGACAGGGCGGAGAGCAGGGCAGGGCTGGAACACAGGGAAAAACAAAAGCACATGGACAGGGAAAACAAAAACAAAACCCAGCTAAGAAGCTGCAGTCCTGACACACATACAGTACAAGGACTAGTATTTTAGATTGTACATGAGGATATTTTCTATATTCTATGGCATTTTGTAGTCCTTATAGGGTATCCCTAGTGCACTGGACTGAATTGAAGGACTGGTGTTCTTTTCAGGCTGCTGAGTGCAGGTAAGATGTTGGCCCCTCTTTCAGATCCTTACTTGACTCTAGATTCACTCTGAATAATAATATAATAATCAACCATTGATGATACATAATCAGCTGTATAGATGAATAAAATGTGTAAAGTGTGAAAAAGTGGGAAGTGAGAAGTGTGAAAATCTTCCCACCCAGCGAGGAGGAGTTCATGCAAACTCTGAGCTCTTCCTTCTACATTTATCTCTCTGCACTGAGAGAGGATAGGCTGTTCCTGGGGACTGGCTGTAGGAACTACAGATTTTGTTAATACAGTATCTTCACCAATTTCATTTCCAGGAGTTGTTTACTTTTGTGATATTATATGGCAGTAATCATGTGTTGAGCTTTACATTCAGCAGCCCATTTAAATCTCCATTTATGGATTCAACCCTACTTATTTTACACGTGGATACACAGAAAACTGTATAAAAAATTTGGTGCAGTGTTCATTTAATGAAACTGCATTGAGCTTACTGAAGGTGAATTTTACTTTTCAGATGTAACGTGAATGTGTTCATTGAAACACCTTTTCCTTCCTTTTCTTTCTAACATCTTCATCAAACAGCTTACAGTGTGTACAGTACAACACCATCACATGCATGCTTGCCCAGTGAAAATGTTTCTAAGATTTCAAGAATTTTTCTTATATCCTTACTTTAAAATCAATGCCAAAATGATTTAGCTCAATTCAGGCCACACTGGTAGAAAGGGAAGTAGTTTGCATTGACATATTTCATCTATAAACATTTTAAATTATATATAACCAGACAGAAAACATAACCATTGTTCATGTGGAAACTATAGGTGTATTATAATGTAAGTTTACAATACAAATATTTATTAAATAGTTATATGAAGTATTTATTATGAAATATCACTCAAATTTTAGATCACAACATTCAGCGTTTTCCATAAAAAGATACACAGATACAGTATCAGAGTCAATGTCACACTGAAAGAGTCTTATCCAGAGATACAAAGAAAAAGAAAAAGCCTTAGACTCTCTGAGACTCTCTTGTAAAATTGCTGGGTTCTCACTCAGCAGCTGCGAGATTAACTGAGAGATTTAAATGCACAGATGGATTAATGTGCATTTTGTTACAATCTAGTTGTAACAACAAATCTAAACAAATCTAAATGTTTGAGGTTTTGTGTAAGCCACATACTTGACAACCAGCTGTATTACAAAATATTCAAAACCAGAAATATGAAACTTCAAACACCAGCTGGTCCCTGGATCTCAGGTGTTGAGTATTAAGAACATTAAGAACATTAAGAATTTCCCAAATGGAGAAGGAATTTGTCAGTTGGATTTAAATTAATTTAAATTGATACAAAAAAGTGCAAATATACATTGCAGTGTGTTTATTGTCACGACTGATTGCATTTGAATTCACAGTCAGCCTCATATTGCATTAAATGTTTCCTTTTAATGTCATATGCAAATGAAAGGCAGCTGTCACAGAAAGTCCTCTTTTAATTGGGTAGCATCTGAATGTGAACAGTGAGTTTGGTTCAGTCACTCTAAGACAATCATGGAAGTCATTGTTAGTGTTTTACTCTTAATCTGTTGTATGCAGGGTAGCTTTAGATATTAAATACCCTATAAGAACTAAAATGTGTACATACAGTAGGACTGTTGTTGACTTTGAATCTTACTTTACAGGTTCTGTCTCTGTCTCCTTGACTCCATCTACATATTCAGAGATAAAGACCTCAGGCAGGACTCTGAGTGTCACATGTCAGACTTCAGGCTACACATTCTCTAGCTGTTATATCCACTGGATTCTTCAGGCTCCTGGAAAAGGCTTGGAATGGTTGGGATATGATGGCAGCTCTAACACCACAGACAGTGTTAAAGGACGCCTAAACCTAAACAACCTAAACAGAGACAGCTGCAACAGCAGGTCCTCTCTCAGTAATGATTTCAGTAATGACTTTAGGTGTTTGGGGAAATTATGCAAACAAATTCTGCAAATTATGAAACACTCTCTCTTTGCCCTCTGAAACATATCTTGGCCCTCCTCCTTCCTGTCTCAACATTGAGAGCTCCACATTTTGACTATTTTTGCTGACATTTAAGTTTCATTCCATTTGAAAAATGGTATCTTTACAACATGCATTTTTCTTAGCACTGATTGCATGTAAGTTCAGTTAGGCCTCATTTGTGCAGTCATTCACAATTAAATAACATTTGGTGTTGTCTTTGATTGTATGAACAGGTTTACTGAAATATATGGCTATGTAATTGTTTGTTTTTAGGTGTTCACTGTCAGTCCCTGACCTTTTCTGACCTAGTGGTGAAGGGGCCTGGAGACTCAGTGACATTGTCCTGTACAGTGTCTGGACTCTCTGTGGGCAGCTACTGGATGCATTAGGTCCACCAGCACCCTGGGAGAGGACTGGAGTGGATTGGATATATTGACACAGGATCTAGCACTTATTTTGCCCAGTCCCTCCAGGGCCAGTTTTCCATCACCAAAGACACCTCCAACAACCTGCTGCACTTAGAGGTGAAAAGCCTGAAGAGTGAGGACACTGCAGTGTATTACTGTGCCAGAGACTCACAGTGACAGGAGAGACTGCAGCGCTGTACAAAAACTGTTCAAGCACATCTCACACCCAGAATCACTAAAGCACATTACATTATCTCTCTCTCTCTCTCTCTCTCTCTCTCTCTCTCTCTCTCTCTCTCTCTCTCTCTCTCTCTCTCTCTGCATCATGTTCCCTGTGTCTCCACTACCAGAAACTATTGGAGGTCTTTATAAATATCAGGTGTTAGAGGGCAGGGATTGAAGATGCAGTCTGAAGAGGTAGGTCTTCTGTCTGCATTGGAACATGGCCAGTGATTCCACCATCCTAACCTCATGTAAACTAATGTAATGTAATGTAACTTCTGTGGGGAGTTCATTCCACCACTGAGGGACCAGTACAGACAGGGATTGTGTCTGAGAAGAGCATCCCCATTGGATGTGGACAGCCAGGTGCCCTGTACATGCAGAGCGCCGCGATCTTGAGGGAACATATGGTTTGAAGAGTGGTCATAGGCAGAGATGGACAGTATTTCTGTTACTTGTATTTGAAATACGTATTTCAATTACTTTTCAGTATTTTGTAATTTGTATTTGACAGGGCAAGGACAAGTTATTTTAGAGTGGAGTAATTTTGTATTTTCAAAATACTCAAAATACTTTCTCCATGATTAATAAAACATAAAAAAATTCATGTAAATACATCTTAAAATGAAGAACAATACACTTAGACACACTCACACACAGTGATTTTGTAAGCCCACACTACCCACAGTATTTCCGTAATCAAGTTCATCTTCTGTGACCATGGAAACCCATTTCATGAAGCTCCCGACGCACAGTTCTTGTGCTGATGTTGCAGCCAGAGACAGTTTGGAACTCTGTAGTGAGTGATTCAACACAGGATAGGCGGTTTTTATGTGCTACACGCTTCAGCACCCGGTGGCCCCACTCTGTAAGTTTGCGTGGTCTACCACTTCGTGGCTGAGCTGTTGTTGCTCCTAGACGCTTCCACTTGACAATAATAGCACTTACAGTTGACCAGGGCAGATCTAGCAGGGCAGAAATTTCACAAATTGACTTGTAGCAAAGATGGCATCCTATGACAGTGCCAAGTCACTGAGCTCTCCAGTACGACCCATTCTACTTCCAAGGTTTGTCTATGGAGATTGCATGGCCATGTGCTTGATTTTATGCACCTGTTAACAATCGGTGTGGCTGAAACACCTGAACTCAATAATTAGGAGGGGTGTCCACATACTTTTGGCCATATAGCGTATTTGAAAAGTTAGTTGTTCTTAAAGGCAACTAAGTAGGCTACTAATTGAAGTGGTTGGGTCTCAGCTGCCATGTCTTTGAAGTGGACAGAGAGTGGACTGGAGGAATTTCTGTAGCATGCCTTTGCCTTTGAGAGTGGACAGAGAGCAAGTTTCTACATACTGTACAAGACATACTATTTTCAGTATTTTTTTTTGTTCTTTTTTTTACAGTTTTGCTTAGATACAGTAGCATCCTACTCCCTGTTCTTCTTTCCTGTAGGGTTCAAACTCTCACCAGAGCCTTGTGTACATTATAAAAATCTGAATGTTCTGCCATTTTGTACAAATTCAGAATGCCCAATGTTACAAATGTATTTTCCCGTATTTTGAAAATACAAAATACATGTATTTTATATTGATACATTTTTGTAACATTGGGCATTTGTAACAATGACCAATGTTACAAATGTATTTTCCCGTATTTTGAAAATACAAAATACATGTATTTTATCTTGATACATTTTCTGGCACCAGTATTTTGTATTGTATTTTGATACATTTAATTGGAAGGTATTTTGTATTTTGTAACAAGATACATTTTGATGTGTCTTTGCCCATCTCTGGTCATAGGTATAATGTATGGTTGTCCCATTCACTTTCCTGTATACCAGCACCAAGGTTTTGAACTTGATGCGAGCGATAACAGGAAGCCAAAGATGGGGGGTGAGAAGGGGAGTAATTTGACTATGTTTATGGATCAGGATCTTTTGTCAAAGCTTGGGAGTGTCTTTCAACATAAATGCAGAGCAACCCAATATTGCACCCATTAATGCCTAATGTTAGTGTATGTGCTTCAGTTTTTACAGCAGACAGACTCCTGGGAAGGAACTGGAGTGGTTGGCCATTATGGAACATGATCGCCAATCTCACACCCAGTTTGTTCAGGAAACCATCTGCAGAGACAACAAGAAGAGCCTGCTGTATTTATATGTGAACAAGGTTCAGTATTTATGAGCTTAATCCAAATATTTATGAGCCATTTCAATGTTTTCCCATCCTTTAGAAATGTGATATATTCAGTAAGTGGCTCCACACACTTAAAATATGATCTTTATTTTTTCAGAAATAAGCATATTCAGACTGGGAGCTTGAGTAAAGCAGACATACCCACATCAGAACAGCTCTGAAAATGTCCACCAGGGGGCGGTAGGATATATTTATGCAGGAGAATCATACCAGTTTATCCTTGCAATGTGGGTTTCAGTGCATACAGTAAGACACAGAGGGAGGTGACAGAGGGAGCACACATCCTCTCAGGCCCTCCCCTCGAGGTTGGGCCATGCAAACATTCTCTCTGCTCCAGCTCCATTAAGGCTGAGGAATTCATGAATTTATACTTATGATGCACTTTGCATGTTTTAGTGTTGCCTTGGAAATAATTTATATTATTGTATGCCATATGGATGGACATATCCCCCCAACCCCCACCTCTATACATGTAGAATACCTATTATGCGACTATGGAAAACCATGACAATAACCATAAATTCCTGTTCTTCATCACAAGAAGTGCAGAGGGAAGCTCCGGCTTGTTTTTTCTCACTGTCCCCAACATGGTAACCTTCCTTTTCAGTGGTTCCTCACCCATGGCGTACGATGTGAAATAATTATCACATGTAATGTTATGACCATTCAGTCCTTCAGCCATGTCTAGTACCACCCTCATGCCCTGATTTTTTTTCAGGTGCTTTCCCAGCAGGTTTACCAGTGTAAACCTGCATATTCCAGGCATAGCTGGACTGTGCATCACATGCTGCCCATATTTTGATACCATATTTGGCTGGTTTGCTTGGCATGTACTGTCTGAAGGAACAGTGGCCACGAAATGCAATCAGACATTCATCCACAGTCATGTGGGCGCCTGGATTGTAAAGAAAAGGTAATCGCTGAACCCACTTGTCCCATACATCCCGTATTGCTGCGAGTTTGTCACGTTCTCATCGGCCCTGCCTTGTTTCTCTGTCATCAAAGCGTATGACACGGTAGAAAAGATGAAATTTCTGTAGAGACATAGTGGCTGGAAATATTGCCCTTCCAGTGTCAGCATTCCAAAGGCTTGCTGTTGCTTTGCCTTTTGACTTGTAAACTCCTGCCAAAATGAGCAACCCAATATAGGCTTGCAAGTGGGTTACATCCAAGTCTTTCCAACTGCCCCCATACACACGCCTCCCCTCCAAGTTTGTCATCTCAAGTATATCCTTTTCAATTGATGGTGTTATGAAGAGCTCAAATGCTGATTTTATGTCTTGGGCATGGCTGACAGCGTATCTGGTGGGGCCTGCAACCATCCTGATAACATTAGCAGTCTACCCTGTCGTTCAAGTGGGGAGAGGGACCATAATAACTTTCCATTTTTGGAAGGAAACATGGCTTCTGGTGGTTGAGAAACAGAAGGGTCAACACTCAGAGTCTCATTCTCATCAGAGGAGGATGCCTCATAATCAGGGTCCTCCTCAACGTTATCCTCTGTCTCAGACACATTCTCCTCTATGTCACTCTCACTGGCAAAGAGCTGTGACGAAACCTCATTGGCAGAAAACCTTTGCTTAGAGTTCGTTTTCAATTGAGAGAGAGAGCATAAAGAGAGAGCACACAGAGCACCAAGAGGAATGGTTTTGAAGGCTGCTGTGCAAGCTTTTATATGTTTGCTCCTCCCTTACTGTCATGCGCAGACACAGGTGTGGGAACCATAGTTCCCCTCTCCCACAGCGCGGGAAATATCAAACTTCTCATGGAAATTATGTTTTCCCCTCCCCTATGTCATGTGAACTGTCAGCGGTTCTCGCACTAGGAACAGGTATTATTATGTTAGGTTATGGCCCTAAAACAGAGGGAAGTCTTTTGAATATTATAAAATTGCATGTTGCAGTGTCCTCAATATCATCCAAAACAACCAAAACAAATGTGTGTAAAATGTTGATATTTCTTAAAGGTTTTATACAGCTAAAACAGCCTGGGGTCAAATTGACCCCAAACAACACCAATGCGTACAACATGAGTACAGGGCATTAAAATCATATCATCATGTTAATTTTGTGTTTACCCAGTTGTCCCTATTAAATTAGGAAAAGTCATTAAGTATGAAGCAAAAAAAATGATGTTGAGCATTTATTTGGAGACGTTAAACATTGAGTGGAGTCAAATTGACCCCAATCATAACAGGAGGGTTAATGAAATCCTACCCCAGAGTGCTCAGGACCTCAGACTGGGCTGAAGGTAGACCTTCCAACAGGACAATGACCGTAAGCACACAGCCAAGACAATGCAGGGGTGGCTTAGGGGCAACTCTGTGAATGTCCTTGAGTGACCAACCAGAGCCCTGACTTGAACCCAACTGAACATCTCTGGAGAGACCTGAAAATGGCTGCCAACCGATGGTCCCCATCAAACCTGTCAGAGCTTGAGAGGATCTACAGAGAATAATGGCAGAAAATCCCCAAATCCAGGTGTGTAAAGCTTGTTGCATCATTTCCAAGAAGACTTGAGGCTGTAATCGCTGCCAAAGGTGCTTCAACTAAGTTCTGAGTTAAGGGTCTGAATATTGATGTCAATGTGATATTTCAGTTTTTTGTTTTTAATAAATTTGCAAAAATTTCTAAAATCCTGTTTTCGCTTTGCCATTATGGGGTTTTGAGTGTAGATTAATGAAGGGAAAAAATGAATTTGAACGATTTTAGCATAAGGCTGCAACATAACAAAATGTGAAAAAGGGAGGGGGTCTGAATACTTTCTGAAAGCACTGTATGATTAAAACATTTTTCTGTCACAAATTGTTAAATATTTGCACAAAACCTAAACATTTCTAGACTATATAAATTTCTTATATCCAGCTGTTGAATATAATCGTGATGATACACAAAATACCTTATTATTTGCTACAAATTGTAATAGGATCTTATATAACCTATAAACACGAATACGTAGATGAGATATTTACGTTGATAATAAATTGATACCGTGTATAAATGTGGAGCAGTTGCTATGTAAACAGGGAGGAGGTTTTTGCTGTGGTGTGGATCACTGTGTACAACTGGGGTAGCACAGTGATATAACGCTGTACAAAAACCTAATCTTTCAGAAAGCACATTATCCATGAAATCTGAAGATGAATAAACTAAAAAATTATCATAATGTGCACCTGTATGTTGCACATCACACAGGAGGATCCGATTATAAATATTCTATTTTATTTCATTAATTTACAAACTGAAGAGAATTGCATCTGGACTGATCCACTCATCAAGGTACACTGCAAGACTGATGTCTATGTCAATTATACCACTAATAATCCAATCAATCATCTGGGATATAATTGATTGTAGAGCATTGTTACACTGTTGGAGAGTTTCGCCTTATTTGGACCTTTAGAGACTTTGGAAAATATGCATTTGAAACGATCCTGAGAAAGGACAGGTTATTGTGCACTATGAAATGCAGCACTGTGATCGTTTTGACTACTGGGGTAAAGGGACTCAAGTCACTGTCACCTCTGGTAAGTCCTTTCATATTACCTCAGACTGATTTACTTTTGTTTTTATCTTTTCACATTAAGTGCTAAAATCCTGCTATAACCACGGAGTTGAATTAGTATGATAAAACAGTCTAAATGTGAGATACTATCAAATTTGCCTAGGGTGTCTCTCTTTTCCCAAAGAAAATATCCTTCTACTTACTTCTGTGTAATTGTGTTAATTTCGTGTACATTGCATACATTAAATAAATACCATTTAATGTATGCAATGTACACGAATTAACACAATTCACTCTAAAAAATAATAGAAAATGTTAAATTAAAAAGGAAAAATTCATCCAATCTTTTTGTTTGCTCTGGAAAGATTTCAGAACTGCTTTCAGCAGAATTTAAATTCTCTGGAAATATAATATGATGCATTTATATACTTATAGCTTATTTAAAAGGGGATCAAATGTTGTACAAATGTATTTTGGAGGGAAATAACAGTAACGCGTGATGCGAGACAAAAATGATTGTGTTACTATGAACAAGCTTCATTACTAAAGCGTCCTTTAGCTGGTATACGTGTACAGAGAGTTCTTGTATAGCCTGCTGTAGTACATTTCCCACTGTGTTATTACTCGTACTTTGATTACTGGGGCAAAGGAACAACGGTCACTGTCACATCAGGTAAGACTGAAATTATTAGTAGTGTTATCATTGAAAGATAAATAGCTGGAATTCAGGTTCAGTTCTCGATATATCGAGTGAAAGCCGAAAAACTGATTTTCAAGTGCCGCATTTTCGAGGACCACATTAAAGTAAATGCTTCTCATAGACCAAGTAATCATTTTGCTATTTACATAATTGTCATATTCTGAGGAAATTTCTAGAATGTCTTACATGTCAACTTTGCGGTTATAAATTATATGCGCATTAGTCATAAAAATATGACTTGTCTTACTGCATGTTCATGATCTTCTTTGGTTTCCTCTCCTACCTGAAGCAAAATCTGTTTTTTGTCTCGTGTTTCAATCTTTAAGACAAAACCACCTGAATTTATTTCAGTTTAATATAGCCTCGACTGGCTCCGGCCATAATCGGTGTTCAAAAATAATTCACTTCCATTGTCTGTTTTTACCCGTCTTCAAATAATTCAGAACTGCGTTTATGAAGCAGTCAATATTCGAATCTACTCTAAATATACAACAGTGAATTTTAAAGAGGTTTAGTTTATTTCGACTGTAGTAAAGAATGTAGTGTTTGTTGTGTCACAAGTCTATTTGAGGGAAAGTAACACAGGTGACTTGACAAGAATATTGTTTATAAATATCTGTAAATAATAATATCTACTGGTGCAGTGACTTAATTAGGGTGCCTTGTGACACGTTGTGTACACCTGTAGGTGTATTTTGTTTAATTAATTAACAAAACCTGCGTGGGAATGGCATCTGGGCTGATCCACACGTAAAGGTAAACCGCGAGAATGGTATCTATGTCAATTATATCTCTAATAATTCGATCAATGATCTCAAATATAGTTGATCGTATATTATTCTTACAATGGTGAAACTAACTTTGACATAATTCATTGTTAAAATAATATAATTTTAAAAGAAAAAAACTCATCCCTTCCTTTCGGCCCTCTGGAAAGATCTCAGAACTGCTTTTCGCAGCATTTAAAGTCATTTAAAATATAATATGATGCATTTTATACTAATAGCTTATTTAAACGGAGATTGACTGTTGTAGCTACATATGTACTTTTCGAGGGAAAAAAGTAACACGGGAACCAGGTGTTCCGGAAGATAAAAGATTTGTATTTCTATGAACACGCTTTATTACTAAAACGTTCTTGGGGGAAAGGAACAACGGTCACTGTCGCATCAGGTAAGACTGATATTATTATATTACAATTATTTTTAATAGAGAAATAGACGCAATATACTTCGGTTTTAGATGTATCGAGCAATAGAATAAAACCGATTTTGAAGCGTTGCAAATTTCTTTTCACGCACCAAGTATCATTTAGCTATAGGTATAATTATTATATTCTATTGCGAGTTCCAAAATATCTAGTATGTCTTGTTTACGTGTAGAAATTAAATTATTTGCACATTAGATTTATGCGTAATGTACTAATATTCAAGTTCGAACCATAATCACGGCATTCATGAATTGAGTGTATAACTAAAAATGTAAAGATTTTTTGAGACCAAACGTCGAGTACGCGTTCATCTTGTAGCTTAACAAAGCATGATATCATATAGGTGAATGATGAATCACAAATGAATGTACCTCAGATGAATTAGTCACCGTTTAGGCTATAACCCAGCGATCTCTTCTAAAGCATGGTCCATAGATCGCCAGTAAAATTAGGTTCAATGTGAAATTTTAGAATTTTGAGAAAGGGTTTGATGAATCTACTATAACTAGACAATCATCAAATTGTTGTTTTCTCAAGTGTAAATGAAAGTTAAGTTGCAACTTGTTAACTTCCGTGCATATTAAAATAACGAAGTTTATGTAAACATGAGGATTTAATTTTACTTTTCATATGAGCAAATTTACATGAAACTTTCTGTTAGCAAAGCTCTTTCGTTTATCACTTGCTCTTTCCGCTCATTCACCAATTTAGCTTAATTTTTGAATTTATGGAATTTATGCCTGCAGGTGAAATTCAGGAGATTATCAGATCGTACATTATGCTACTGTAATTTAATTATTTCGTATTTATTTATTCAGTTATTGACTTTATTGACTCCACGGCAGAGTCAATAAGCAACTTGCCCTAAAATCGATTTGTGAGCACACAGTGTCTGTGTATTATGGGCATGTAGCGAAACAGAAGCAAACGTTCGTATTACCGCTTTGAACGTGGATGTCAGTGTCAGTGCTTATTTGCTTCACTTAATAACACACAGAACTGGGTTTGTGTTGATTTTGTCTTCCATTCCAGCGCTAATCTGATTGGGCACTTTCATCTAAAACAAGAACATGAAAAATATCAGCATGTTGTGCATCATATATTCTTAATGTATTTTTGATCCTTTTATTTATTTTCTATTTTAGCTGTATGTACTGACTACATTGTTTATTTTATTATAGGCGAGCCTCCCTCCGTGTTCCTGCTTCTCCCCTCCTGTACCGCGAGCAGCTCATCAACCGTCACCCTCGGCTGCCTGTTTCAGCGGTCCTCGCCCTCCAGCACGTTTTCCTGGCATCAAGACGGAAAGCAGCTTAGTGACAAAGGCACAAGTTACCCCAACATCTTTAAAAATGGCGCGTTTCTGCAGACCAACACCATCACGCTGCCCAGGTCATCTTGGAAAGAGGACAGTGAATATTTTTGCAAGGCTGGACCCGATTCAAGCAACATGATTAAAAACAAAGGTAATATCCGTGTAATAATGATAATAATCCTGACATGAAAACGAATAATATATACATATACATGCACACATACACACACGTGTGTGTGTGTCTGTGTAAATACATACATATTTATATATGTGTATTCATAATTTTTGTAGTAATTAATTTTAAAAATAGGAAAGATTGGAGTTTCACATGTCTTTTACCACCACAGCAGGTATTGTCTAATCCAAATAACAACAAGGATTATGGATAACATTCATAGAATATTCATTTTAATAGCCCTCATGTGTGAATGGTAAATGATTACAAACTGCAGTCCTTTTTGTGATCTGTATCCTTTGCCTGTCTGTCATTGCTGGCTGTAAGTAGAAGTGAGGTGTCAGGGTATGACATTAAACAGACATCTTTAAAAGTGGAACGATTCTTTCCTTTGGATTCTGTTCAGAACAAGAACCCAGTTCACCAACTGTGAGTTTGCTGCCCGTGTCCAACGACACTCTCATTTGTGTCATACGGGACTTCTACCCCAAGAAGCTGGCATTGACTTGGAAAGTGAAGGGCAGAGATGTGACAGGATCATCCCAAACCTGGCAAGCGGAGAAGCAAGCCAAGGGAGTGTACTCAGCCAGCAGCATTCTCAAGCTGGACAGGACCGCCTGGGAGAACAATGCAGTCTACACCTGTGAAGTACAGCATCAGCAAAAAGTCTTCACTGACACAACTTCCAAAGGTGTGAGAGTGTGCACTACACACAGTCACTGGGCCTGGAGATGTGGACTTTGCCAGCCCTCATGTTCCTCTCAAACACATATAGTCCATCTTGTTGTTGTCACATTATCTTGAAAATACTTTGTCTCATCCAGTGTGTCTACAACATATCACATTAAATTTATGTCCCTCTTTTCCATCTAGAGCTGTCTTTAGACAAGCCCTGTCTAGAGGTGACCCTAAAGGCCCCAAGAGTGAGAGAGATGTTCATCAACAACCAGGCTGTTCTGGAATGTGACATCACCGGGGAAGAACAGGCAGCAGTTACCGCAGCAACAGTAGCCTGGACAGTGGATGGAACCGTTGTCAAGAGTGGAATTACCACACCAAGCGATGCAAAACAGGACGGCCATGTGTACAGAAAGACCAGCACTCTCACTCTGGGACAGAAGGACTGGTTTGATGGGAAACAGATTCAGTGCTCCGTCCAGCAGAGTTCTGAGAAACCTCCCATCAACAAGGCTGTCAGATTGGAACAAGGAAGTAGGTTTCAAACAAATAAGACAACTTCAACTTCCAATATTCTGTGCAAGATTCTAATTAAAGGGGAACATGTGGCATCTCTGAATAAGTTCTTTTATGATCATAAAATTTATACAGATCTGGTTTGGATACACTGGAAATTTCTGTTCTCTTTACCATGCGTATGTCCAGTGCCACATGTTACTGAGATCATCACCATTAGGGAGGTTTCCCTGATAAAAAATTTACTATGAACCTTTCAAATTTTCCAACAAATTAGGTATGAATGGTAATTTTCTATGAAAGTTCCTCAATGCACGTACATGTATGTATGTTTCAGTTTTTCAGTATTTTGAAGATTTAATAAGGAAATCACTTCCCAAATTGCTGGACAGGAAGGTAAATTGGTCAGATAGATGCTTTATAATAAACCCAAGGAGATCTCTAACATTTTTATTTCAATTTAAGGTAAAGCTTCACCCACTGTGCTCATTCGATCACCAACTGACAGAGAGACAGAAGGACAGACAGATGTCACACTGGTGTGTCTGGTGACCGGATTCTCTCCCAGTGACATTTACATCATGTGGCGCATTGATAATGGGGAGTATCAGGAGGGCGTCACAGGCCAGACATTGAAGACCAACGGCAGATCCTCTGTCACCAGTCTGCTCACAGTCCCAAAATCAACATGGAAAAATTCCAATTTCACCTGTGCTGTCAAACATGCCTCTATGAGTACAGGCTCCTCCCCTCTACTGAAAACAGTAGGCAGAGAACTGGGTAAGTCAAGTGAATCGAAGGACTTCATTTTTTGTTGTCAGTTTTGCAAGTGTTGATGTACACTTACTCACTCAATATCACTATCACATTGACATTACAAAATTGTTCTGACAGCTCATGAGAACTGAATTTTTTAAAACGTATTTGAATACAACATAGCATTATGTGCTGTGTCTCAGAGAAGGTAACATTCAGTGTATGGACAAAAACGAGTTTCTTAACAAATCGGCTTCGATACACAAGCACATAAAAATAATCTTGCCCAAAATGTTTTCAGTTTCAACACAATGTTCTCAATAATGACATTTGTTAAGAGCCTTCATTACTGATACTGGCAAAGCTAGATTTTTTTCAATAAGTGTGTTACTCTTCTTGACCCCCTCTGCTCTCCATCTCTGACCTGTCCTTAGACAAGCCTTGCGTGGAAGTGACCCTGAAGCCCCCAAGAGTGAGAGAGATGTTCATCAACAACCAGGCTGTGCTGGACTGTGACATCACCGGGGAAGAACAGGCAGCAGTTACCGTGGCAACAGTAACCTGGACAGTGGATGGAACCGTTGTCAAGAGTGGAATTACCACACCAACTATAGCAAAACAGGACGGCCATGTGTACAGAAAGACCAGCACTCTCACTCTGGGACAGAAGGACTGGTTTGATGGGAAACAGATTCAGTGCTCTGTCCAGCAGAGTTCTGAGAAACCTCCCATCAACAAGGCTGTCAGATTGGAAGAAGGAAGTAGGTTTCACACAAATAAGAGGCTTTCACCTTCCAATATTCTGTGTGAGAAATTATAATAGAAAGGAAAATGTGGCAACACTCAATGTTGAAATGCATTTTTATTGTCAAACATTTATGCAAATTTGTTTTTGACCTACTGGAAACTTGTGTTTTCTTGATCATGCAAATTTCCAGTGCCACATTTTACTGAGATCAACAAAATTAGAACAGTTTCCCTTAAAGAAAATTCACTATACTGCTTTCAAGCTTTCCAACCAATTAGATTGCAATGGAAATTTTGTATGAAAGTACTTTAATGCATCTATGTATGTTTCAGTTTTTCAGTATTTAATGATTATTTCCCAAATTGCTGGACAGGAGGTATATTGGTCAGATGAATGCTTTATAATAAACCCAAGGAGATCTATAACATTTTTATTTCAATTTAAGGTAAATCTTCACCCACTGTGCTTATTCGATCACCGACTGACAGAGAGACAGAAGGACAGACAGATGTCACGTTGATGTGTCTGGTGACCGGATTCTCTCCCAGTGATATTTACATCATGTGGCGCATTGATAATGGGGAGTATCAGGAGGGCGTCACAGGCCAGACATTGAAGACCAAAGGCAGATCCTCTGTCACCAGTCTGTTCACAGTCCCAACATCAACATGGACAAATTCCAATTTCACCTGTGCTGTCAAACATGCCTCTATGAGTACAGGCTCCTCCCCTCTACTGAAAACAGTAGGCAGAGAACTGGGTAAGTCAAATGAAAAATCTGAAATAAGATTCTTTATTTATCAATACAGGACCATTTCACACATCAATTATTTTCACAATTATACTAGTGTCTAAGTCCATTCAATGAACACAATGGCCTTTACTTACTGTTAGCCATCAATGCAGACTCATGACATCAACATGCAAAAATCTTCTTCATCTTAACTCAGGCTCTGTTCACACGTACACGGCTATTTTTAAAAACGTAGCTTTTTCTATGCGTTTTGGCCTTTCGTTTACATTTTACATTTACATTCACATTTAGGTCATTTGGTAGACGCTTTTATCCAAAGCGACTTTCGTCCACACACAAACGGCGTTTTAGGTCACTGAAAACGGATCTTTTGCAAAACGCCTTCCAGGGTGAAAATAGAAACTCCGTTTTCAGCGTTCACGTGTAGACAGAGAAAACAGAGTTTTTGACTTGTGACGTCAGAGTGTGCACTGTAATAACTTTATTTTTTTTTCAGGCTTCTGATTGGCCAACATGGCTTTACAGTTAGGGTTATATCATCACCTGTTTGTTTGGCATGCTTTTGACAGTGTGTGTTTGCGTTTTTGTGTGGACGGAGATTTTTTTAAGAACAAAGGAGGAAAACCCCCATTTTCAAAAATACCCGTGTACGTGTGGACATGGCATCAATTTGTCCAGATATTACATTTAAGAACTTTCATTACTAATACTGCTTTTATTAGAATTGTTCTGTGTTTTCTGTTCTTGATCCCTCTGCTCTCCATCTCTGACCTGTTTTTAGAAAAGCCTTGTGTGGAGGTGACCCTGAAGCCCCCAAGAGTGAGAGAGATGTTCATCAACAACCAGGCTGTGCTGGACTGTGACATCACTGGGGAAGAACAGGTAGCAGTTACCACAGCAACAGTGACCTGGACAGTGGATGGAACTGTCGTCAAGAGTGGAATTACCACACCAAGCGTTGCAAAACAGGATGGCCATGTGTACAGAAAGACCAGCACTCTCACTCTGGGACAGAAGGACTGGTTTGATGGGAGACAGATTCAGTGCTCCATCCAGCAGAGTTCTGACAAACCTCCCATCAAAAAGGCTGTCAGATTGGAAGAAGGAAGTAGGTTTCAGCCAGATAAGCCATTTTCAATATCATGTGTTAGATTTTGTAATGAAAGGGAAAACTCAATGCTGAACTACTGTTCTAGAGCTCATTCATAACATTACTATCAATTTGTTTTCCACTGGCATTTCTGGTGTAAGAAGTAGGTTTCTCACAAACAAGACTTTTTCTGCTTCTCTTCATTGTTTCATTGAAACTATAAAACTATAAACTATAAAACTATAAAAATCTGATGACCATATATGGTTAGATCCTGTTTTCCCCTGTTGAACATAACTGATGACCTTTTTGATTATTCTGGGGGAGAAATACTGTTGGTTGAGGTGGAGAGCCTGTTGTGCCAGCTAAGGAAATGTAGCGACTAGCTAGACAGGCCAGCTTGCTAAATTAACAGTTCTGCAAAATGATGCAGTACAAACACAACACTGCACAAGTTAAGTGTAAGAAAAATTATGCAATTAGTTCCTGGCTTTGGCATTTCTTTTTAATTTACATTTGCTAGCATTGCATTAATGATTTGTCTTAGAATTTGGGAATGAATTAGGATGTTGCAATTGCCGTTGTTTTCCCTTATGTCATCCATTGAGATCTCTCTGTTGAACACCCTTTTCAGATAAATCACCTCCTACAGTGGTTGTACTCATGCCATCTGAAGAACAAATAAAAAAGACAGAAAATGCAACGCTGGCCTGCCTGGTGACAAGCACCTCTCCTAATGACGTCTACATCATGTGGAAGATCAGCAAAGGGGACTATCAGGAGGGTGTTACGGGTGAACCTGTGAAGAATAACGACAGCACCTACTCTGTCACCAGCCTGCTGAAAATCACAGCATCACAGTGGAAGACCTCTCACTTCACCTGCGCTGTCAGACACGCCAACATGGAGAACGATTCCTCTCCTGTGCAGGACACAGTGTCCAGAGAAATGGGTAACTCAGTTGAATGTGATTGATTCTCTATTGTTAGACTTCCCAGGTGAACAGAAACCATTATGACCAAAGCACTGTAAGCTGAGAACTGAAACATCACATACTGTAACTACAAGAAGATTTCACTCATTACATTCAGTTAATTTTACTCAATTATGTGGCGTGTGTGTCTAACCTGTGCAATATTAGTTCTGTGAGCCTTTTACTTTTGTAGTGGAAAAGTGTATACTTATTAAATTCAGGTCTAAAACACAAATACAACTAAAACAAGAATGCATACTTCATCCCTGTCAGATTATAAAAAAATAAAACAAATAGTTTATTAACAAAGGCCAAAAATTTGTTATCCATTCTAAAGTAAATTTTAAAACATGAAGTTGTATGAATGGAAATTCTTACTCAGTATATTTATCTCAACACAATTAAATTCCTTCTGTCAAATATCTTGAGGTAATAAGCTTACACAATTTGTCTGAAGTAAACTAAGCTTATTAGCATGTATACTGTAGCACAATGGTGACAAATGATGTAGTCATCTATGTCATTGTGCTTCCACATGGCCCATCATTCAGTTCTGATTGTAATGCTCTGCCTCTATACATCAAATTGGGACCATATGGGAATACATCTTTGTACAGTATATCTCTGTATTTAGCATTGCAGGATGGTTGGTCTTTGTGGTTCTTTGGTCACCTGATTTGAGTGGCATCTTGTTTTGCTTATGTTGATGTATCCTGTCTTGTGACTTCTGTGTCTTCCGTTGTATCCTCATCTTAAAGTCACTGATCTCTGTTCTTTGTAAACAAACCAGTTTTTAATGGATTGTTCTCTGTAATTACTTTCCCAAATCATTAGTTTTAGAAGGATTAACTCTGCAGTATACATGAAAAATAAGACATTAGATAAATTATATATATATATATATATATATATATATATATATATATATATATATATATATATATATTATCATATGTTTAAATAGCAGTCATTTCCAAATATTTTAATGTAAAAAGTTATGGGAAAACTGACCACAAAATGCTTATGTAATCAGGCCATTGTATACAATATAGAGACTATAATGGAGAGAAAGAAATAATGGTTTGTTTTTTTGCTTTTTGTCGCTTTGTGAAATTTGTATAATTTCTTGTGATGTTGTACTGTCTTGTAAGATTCCTGTGTTTGCTGTGGTAGTTGTGACTGTTGCTGTCCCATTTGTTGTTGTCTTTTTGTGCTCTCAGTGAGGAAACTTCTGACAATGGCACCTCCAGCAAAGAGAGCTTTCAGACAACTAAAATGCTGCAAATTCTATTCATTTGCATGAAATGTGAAATGAAAACTAAATAAAAGACTTATGTGCATGTGAGATCATATAGTCCTCTATTCCCGAGTGAGTGCGGAGTGCCATCGCTGTTGTGAAGAGGGTGATTTCCGCACAGGCACATTGTCGGCCAATCTTCTTTTCAATCTGGAGGTTTTCTAAAACTCTGTCCTCAGTTAGGTGGAAAACCAGTCAAATTATTTACTGGGTGTGTTTTACAGAGTAAACATATAGCAGCATCGCAAGAGTGCTGTGCAAGAATGGTGCTACTGATTAAAATAAAGAGGCTTTTATGCAAAGTGCAGGAGGTCATTTAGATCAGTCTTTATCCATATCAAAACATTCAAATGGATCTTTTCTTGTGGATGTCTAATTTTAAGCCTGAGTACATTTTACTTATTGCCTCATTACCTGTGGCTACCTTATTGGTACCTATTGCTTGTAGTGCCACTGACTTCACTAAGAGAACAGAAGTAAACTTTACAGAAGTTTAAACAATAATGACCTTTACACAAGAGTTATTCAAACCAAATAAGAAACAATCATTATGTAATAGATTTATTTAAGAAGCAATGAAAGCAGCACACCTAGAACTGTACTCTGCAACTTTACTCTGTTTCCAAGCACACTATATAAACCACCATCTTTGACGATAGCATGCACAAAGTGATGTTTGTCAAATACATACATGTCAACAATTTTTGGCAGTTTTTTTTTCTCTTTGTGACACTGTGTCTGTGTGTAAGGTGTGTATCTGTATTGTGTTTTGAGAAGGGGTGTGCACCTTCAGACATGTTATGCCTTAGAATTTGCAGGCTTCTTCTTTTGTTTCAATGTGTTATCTTTTGACTGATTTCATATACTAGCTGTTACTGTCTTGACAGATCAACAAAAACTTGATGAGGACACTCTATGTAACACATAAAAAGAAATCATTATTTTATATGTTGTAGCTTTTCAGCAGTCCAGATGGCCGAACTGAGTGTTTTTCTCTTTCCTCCACCCCTCAGCACTGCCCCCAGAGTCAGAGTCAGAGGTTGTTCTGAGCTGTAGTGAGGAAGGTGAGGAAGAGGATGAGCTTGGCAGCCTGTGGTCCACTGCCTCCTCCTTCATCATCCTCTTCCTCTGCACTGTCCTTTACAGCGTCCCCCTCAGCTTGATGAAGGTACTGCATCTGCACTGGTGTGTGCACTCTCATACAACACACAATGAAACAGACAGTGGATATAAGATAGAGTAGTTGTACCAAATAAGAAACAATCATTATGTAACAGATTTATCTCAGAAGCAATGAAAGCAGCATACCTAGAACTTCACTTTGCAACTTTGTTCTGTTTTCAAGCCCACTTTATAAACTAAATTGTCGAGAGCATGTGAAGAGTGGTGTTTATCACATACATATACACTATTGCTTAAAATAATACTTAGAATATACATATAAATCACTAATAATTGTCATTGGTTGGGATGGTAAAATAGTAAATTGTATTACATTATGAAAGTTATACCAGCACGTAGAAATAGGTACATTAGAGCTAGTATTGAGTATTTGAGAACCAGGGATGATTCATTTTCTGTGTTACCTACCGGCAGGATTTATATACTTTATAAACTCAGAAAGTGCCATGGGTCAGTTTTGACCTTCTGTATGTCTTTTTTTTCTTTCTGCTTATTTTCAGATTAAGTGATCACCAAAGGATGTGAAGAACAATGATAAAATTCAGGTTCAAATTGCATCCTAAAATATTGCATTGGAGGCAATTTAATGATTTTTATGTAATCATGTGTGTCTTATGTTTGCAGAGAACTGTCTTTTTGCATGTATCACTAAGAATTACTATATATTTATTATTAAGTTATCTCTCTGCTTGCAGTTGTGCTATCTTGCCATAGGACAATAATTTTCTTGTCACAAGCTTATGAAGAATATAGGCAGCTTTTAAATCAGTGGTATAAAAGTGCTACAACTCTACCAAATAAAAGTGATTTTGTATTGTAATACACACATTATAGCATCCTCTTTGCTGACATGACGATACAGCAGTACCAAAATCAGATTGTTTGTGTTGTGGTCAAACACAGCTATCATGATCCAGGTGTTTTCAGCATTTCTGTATGAATCTTTTCATGATTGTAAAAACATGCATCAATCACAAAATAAAACTGCAACAATATTTGTTTTTTCCATTGGTGTCTTGTCTAATGATCTAAGTATGCAAAATCGTATGTTCTGTGTCTCTGACATGAATGAGTAGAGTTTAAATCATCAATGGCTCTAGAAAAAAACATAAACGTGATTAAATTAATAAATAAACCCACACTCTGTAAGACATAATGTCCAGAATTAATAAGTAGTAAATGGCTCAACCTGAAGCTGAGGATGTGACTTGGTCAAATTTGCTTTCTAGCTCATCTCAGATCAGTTTTCCTTC
Organism: Megalops atlanticus; assembly: GCA_019176425.1. Classification (NCBI taxonomy): domain Eukaryota; kingdom Metazoa; phylum Chordata; class Actinopteri; order Elopiformes; family Megalopidae; genus Megalops; species Megalops atlanticus. Next base: position 13,392,683 of record CM032875.1, on the reverse strand, counting down.
TTTCAGTTCTCCAAAAATAGCCTTGTGTGAAAACAGTTTGCTTCTCTTTTTACGTCTCTCTCCTCTCCCCTGTGCCCACACCTGCAGCTCTGAAACTCTTACAAACTGACATTTACTATTTTAGACTTCCTCGAAAGATCACTGGCATTACTCATAGTACATCAGTGGTATTAGATTCCTGGACGGAGGTCAAGACAGTCGTGTGGAGTTGATGTCTGACCCGGTGACCCTATAGTGCAAGGCTACTTTACACTGGTCCCAAAGAATCACATCATAATTTTGACTGTATGGATATTTCAACTCACATTAAAATCCATCTCCTTTGCCATTATTCTGCTTAAAACCCTCTCTCTGCTAGCATGTGCTGTTTTATCCAAAACTAGCATGGCTGCCTCATTTTACCTCGCTGTAGGCCGATAGTGTAAATATTTGCTACACCAATAATCAAGCTCAGTCTATAGGCCCCATTTGTTTCTCTCTTGCCCTTTTTTCATTGGTCCCTCATAGCTGAATGCTACTAAGATCGCACCACCACATAATCACCTA